>JAGDQO010001912.1:0-85864 GCA_018342035.1 Solanum appendiculatum | reverse complement strand
TAACATTATCTTTTGAACTCTTAATAATCTATGATCTTGTATGTATGTATTCTAACTGGCTTGTATGAGGCTTTCAGGGTCTTGTACGCCATGTCACGTCTAGGGGGTACCTTTGGTCATGACAGTTTCCCGATGATCTACCTAGTGTTCCCCCCGAAACAGAAATAGACTTTTGTATTGACCTTCTCCCCGATATGCAACCTATCTCTATTCCTCCTTACTGTATTACTTCGAAAGAATTTAAAGAATCGAAAGAGCAATTGAAGGATTTTTTGGATAAGGGTTTCATCCGACCGAGTATCTCTCTATGGGGTACTCCAGTTTTGTTTGTTTGTAAAAAAGATGGTTCACTACACAAGTGTATCGACTATCGTCAGTTGAACAAGGTTACCATTAAGAATAAGTATCCTCTTCCAAGGATAAATGATTTGTTTGATCAACTCCAAGGAGCGAGTTACTTCTCTAAGTTTGACCTCCGGTCGGGTTATCACCAATTGAAGGTAAAGGAAGATGACATTCCAAAGAAAGCCTTTCTAACTCGATATGGTCATTACGAGTTTTTGGTAATGTCATTTGGTTTGACTAATGCTCCGGCCACCTTTATGGACTTTATGAATAGAGTGTTTAGACAATACCTTGACATGTTCATGATTGTATTTATCGATGACATTTTGATTTACTCGAGGAGTGAGGATGAGCACAATAATCATTTGAGGATTGTGTTGCAAGTCCTCAAGGACAAAAAACTCTTTGCAATGTTTAGTAAATGCAAGTTTTGGTTGGGATCTGTGGCTTTTCATGATCACATTGTTTTCGGTAAGGGTATTGAGGTAGATCCTAAGAAGACGGATATGGTTAAGAGTAGGCCTAAACCTCTATCCTCTTCAGATATTCGATGTTTCTTGGGTTTTGCTGGTTATTATAGAAGGTTTATGGAAGGGTTTTCTTTGATTTCCTCTCCATTGACGGCATTTCCCCAAAACAAATTTATGTTCGTATGGTCTGAAGCGTGTGAGAAGAGTTTCCAAGAATTGAAAAGTAAACTTACCTCCACTCCGGTGTTGACTTTACCGGAAGGTTCCGATGGGTTGTTGTTTATTGTGATGCTTCAAGGATTGGACTAGGGTGCGTTCTTATGCAAAATGGAAAGGTTATTTCTTATGAATCACGGCAACATAAAATTCATTAAAAGAACTATCCTACCCATGATTTGGAACTAGCACGGTTGTGTTTGCCTTAAAGATTTGGAGGCATTACTTATATGGTGTTCATGTTGATTTCTTTACCGACCAAAAAAGTTTGCAATATGTGTTCAAGCAAATGGATCTAAATCTTCGTCAAAGGAGGTGGCTTGAGTAGCTAAAGGATTATGACATGAGTGTCCTCTATCACCCCGACAAGGCGAATGTGGGGGAGAATGCTCTTAGTCGGCTATCAATGGGTAGTGTTTCTCATGTTGAGGATAATGAAAAGGAGTTGGTTCAAGTCGTTCATAGATTGGCCCGATGGGTGTTTGGTTAGTTGATTCTAATGAAGGTGGTATTATTGTTCTTAATGGTTCAAAATCGTCCTTCGTGTCAAATGTGAAATCCAAGCAATGTCTTGATCCAATTTTTGTTGAATTGAAGGAAGCGATGCTTAAGAAGTTCGTTGAGGCTTTCTCCCAAGGGGGAGATAGTGTGCTTCGGTATCAAGGTCAGTTTTCTATTCCCAATGTTGATGATTTGAGGGAGAATTAGATCTTATCGGAAGCCCTTAGTTCTTGATATTGCATTCACTCGGGAGCCACCAAGATGTACTGTGACTTGTGGGAGGTCTATTTGTGAAATGAGATGAAGAAGAATATTGCAAAATATGAGGCTAAGTGTCCTAATTGTCAGCAAGTGAAAGTTGAGCATCAAAAGTCACGAGGTTTGTCCTAAGATATTAGTATTCCAACTTGAAAGTGGGAAGATCTAAATATGGACTTCATTGTTGGTTTACCCTACACCCGGTGGCAACATGACTCAATTTGGGTTATTGTGGATCGTATGACGAAGTCGGCCCATTTCATTCCCGTCAAGGTTTCTTATTCGGTGGAAGATTATCCTAAGTTGTATCTAAGGGAGATGGTTAGGTTGCACGGAGTGCCCCTATCCATTATCTCCGATCGCGGTACCCAATTTACTTCTAAATTTTGTAAATCTTTCCAATAGGGCCTTGGAACTCGTGTTCAACTTAGTACGACCTTAAATCCTCAAACCGATGGGCAAGCGGAGCATACTATAAAGAATTTAGAAGGTGTGTTGAGGGCTTGTGTGATTCACTTCAAGGGTAATTGGGATGATCATTTGCCTTTGATTGAGTTTGCCTATAATAATAGCTATCATTCAAGCATTGGTATGGCTCCATTTGAGGCTCTTTATGGTAGGAGGTGTAGATCTCCCATAGGTTGGTTTGAAGTAGGTAAGGTTGCTTTGATAGGTCTCGAATTTGTACATGAAAATACGAAGAAAGTCCGGGTTATTAGAGAAAGGTTGAAAATGGCTCGAAGTCAACAAAAGTCCTATTCTGATGTTAGAAGAAGACACCTTGAGTTCGATGTTGATGATAGGGTCTACTTGAAAATTTCACCCATGAAGGGTGTGATGAGGTTTGGGAAGAAAAGGAAGCTTAGTCCCCATTATGTGGGCCCATATCAAATTTTGAGGCATAGTGGTAAAGTTGCATATGAACTTTATTTTTCCTAATGAATTAGCCTCGGTGCATCCGATTTTCTGTGTCTCTTTGTTGAAGAAATCTGTTGGTGATCCTATATCTATTGTACCATTGGAGAGTCTTAGTATAAAAGAAAGTCTTTCTTATGAAGAGGTTCCGGATGAGATTTTGGACCGGCAAGTTAAGAAGTTAAGAAATATGGAAGTTGCATTTGTAAAGGTCTTATGGAGGAATCAAAAGGTTGAGGGTGTTACCTGGGAGGCCGAGGCCGAAATGATGTCTTATTACCCCCATCTCTTTCCCTCCGACCGTACTCTAGATAGAGGTATTTAGTCCTTATGGTTCATCCTTTTGGTTTCATGTGTCTTAGTTGTTCTCATGTTCCTTGATGCATGCATGATCATGAAAACTTGCTTTTGAGATTTGATTTGGCTTCATGGATTGCTTCATGAATATGTGCATTGAGTAGTAATTGCATGTATGCCTTACGAAATGATGTTTTGAATTTGTTTTAGCTTGTATTTGATGATCTTCCTTGGTTATGTGTTGTTGATGAGGTTACATTCTTGTTGAGCTGTTAGATCTCCTTCCATACCCTCCTTGTATTTCCTTGACTTCCATTCAAGGACGGATTTTCCCAAGGGGGAGATATTGTAACACCTTAGAATTTGGGAAAAGAAAGAAAAGAAATTTTGGGCTGTAGTCTGTGTCTACGAGTCCCCATCTACAGACTATAGAAGCTTCTACGGGTCGTAGAGGGAAACCGTAGAAAGAATGAAAGTAATTTTTCTAAATCAAGTCCCAGTACCCTTGTTACAGTTCACCAGGATGGTCCATCAACCATTGTACGATTCGTAGATAGGTCTCGTTGATGGGTCTCAGACTTAGTGAAATTTTCAGGGGTCAAATTTGTGTCTTTGGTTAGTGTCTATGGTCCATAGGAAGATCTATGAGCCATAGACAATATTCGTCAATATGGTAAAAAATATTGGTTTCTGAATCATGCTACGATTGACCAGTACGGTCCGTAGGTCCAAACTGTAGGTCGAAGTCTGACAGTTATTTTAAGGGGCTTTTGGGTCGTTTCCTAATTATTCTAATCCTATACTACGTCGTTTATCCTTCTACCATGAGCCCTAAATAAAGGTTTTAAGCCCCAAATTACTCATTTTCAACTCATTCTCCTAAATTCCCTAAACTTTACCAAATTAACTCTCCAAATTCTCTCAAGTCTAAGGAAGAAGAATAAGAGATAGGGTTCATCGAATTCTCCAATCCTCAATTCTTTTTTGCTTCTAGCATCAAGGTATATGTGTATTCACCCATAGAGTCCTTTCTTCCAAGGGGTCCCCAAAGATTTCAAATTCCCAATTCAATTTTCAATTGACAAATTAGGGTTTCAATTCAATGAATGTGGGTTTCATCGAATTATGATTGATAGTGGTTAATTAAGTCTTCTAATGCATGAATTGATGTTAATCCATGATATTTAGTATAAGTTGCATTGACCCATGCCTAAATTATTTTTTTCAACTATGATCCTATGATGAACCCATGAATCCATGAATTATAAAATGATGAGAATATGCATGTTTTTATGAAATGATTATAAATGATTTGGGGATGCTTTGAAAGAAAAGTATCAATGATATTGTGGAAGGTATTTCTCACAAATGAATTCACATTGGTGAAAGGCTTTCTCGTCTATGTTGAATTATGTTTAAGGAGATATTCTATATTTTGATTTTAAAAGATTTGGATTGGTATCGATCATTGCCTTTCCAATGTTATAATGATATTTGACTTTTATCTATTCCTTTGGGATTTAGACTTAACACCGAGAGGATTTGAGGTGGAGGCTCAAATAGGGTAGTCTCTAGTAGCAAACACTACTCCCTAACTACATGCCCCCACAGGATTATCTTAAATGACCTAGGTAGTAGATCCACTTTAGCAGTTGATGATATGTACGAATTCTACCTTGGCAAGTAGATTCCCCTTCTTTCGGTATAAGGGATATACCGGATTCCATGATATAGCTCTCATGGTATTATTATCGGTTAAAGCTAATATTCCACAAAATGATTATGTTTTCTTCAAAGATTTTCTTATGTCCTTTATGTTTATGTATTTAACCATGTTTCATGATTCTCATGTTAATTCTCCTTTAAAGCTTTTAAATGTTTCAATGTGATCATGCCTACACGTTTTAAGTCATTCATGCTACCACGCCTATGTTTATGCATATTGCCTCATACTTAGTACATTCCATGTATTAATACATACTTGTGCCTATATTATCTCATGAATGTAGGGTCTGATGCTCCTACCTCGCACACTCGTGACAAGTTGGTTTCATTGACTTCGAAGATTGGTGAGTCCTTATGATCCAGGGAACGAGATGCTTTTATAGTTTTTATTTCATTTCTAGTTTTCAGACTTTGTGTGTGATGTATGGGTTACGTACCAATCACTTTCCTTATGATGTACTAGATGGCTTATTGAGACCTGTGATTAGACTTCCGCTTTGTCAATTTCTTTATGCAACAAAAACTATGATTTTGAACTCTTCAATTCTATTATCTTGTATGATGTTTGCTAAGTGGCTTGTGTAGGGCCTCTTGGGGTCCAATACACCATGTTACGCCTAGGGTCTACTTTGGGTCGTGACACATCCACGACCCATGGAATGACATACGAATCGTGCATGCCTCTCGTGTATCAGTGCACTAGCAAACTTTCTACAACTCTTCACTTCCAACCTAACCTTTGCACTTCCGAGGTGTTACAATATCTCACTACAACATTTTAAATAACTAGCCACCCCGAAAAAGTGTGGCCTAAACTATGGAAAAGTGTAGTCTTTGATCAAACGCTACACTTTTTGACATTAGGCAACACTTTGCTGGGGGTGGCTTAAACTAGCGTAACATTTTCCCTAAGGCCACACTTTTCGAGTGTTGCGTTAGAAGCGCTTTAGAAGTGTGGCCTAAATATAGCAAGGGCCACACTTCTAACATATGATATGGCAATGCTTTTCATGAACTCAAACCACACTTTTCAAGCGTGGATTTTTCTAGCTTCAAGTGTGACCATTGCTACCTCCTTTAGAACAACATTTGAGAAGTGTAGCCACAATTTTATATTGAAAAATTACAATTTTATTTACATATATTTATTAGATGATCTCAAGCATTAAATTATCTAATAAGAAACTCAAAAATAATAATTAAAATATATAGATTTGCAATAAACTTCAAAAAGCAATATATGTATTGTACAATACATACTAATTAAACAGTGTTTCAAGATGTTTACTAGCAATGAATTACACAAAACCAAATAAAAACTTAAACATAATTGTTCAAAAAGTCTTCATAATTCAGCTCAGTAGATTGACTTTGAGTCCACCATTTCTAATTGGATCACTCGTATCTTCCTACACATTCATAATGAAATAAAAGAATTAGAAAGAAATCAATAAATAGTATGTATTCATATATATCATGAAATAATACAGCACAATAGATTGAAACAAAAATTAATCATGAAGAATTGAAAAGGACACGTTAAAACTTGATCACAAAGGATGAGAAAGGAGTGTTATTTGATGTGAAGAAGTGAAGAGTGCTTAAATAGTTTTTGGACTCTGCGTAGGTTCCTTCATTGATAATTTAATCACTTCAAGCACCTCAAAGAACATTACGAGTGCCAAATTTTGTCTAAATTAGTATTGTTGGAGCAAAATTTCAGTGAGTATTCAACATACTTCCTTCCATTTCACCTCACTTTTCCCTTATTCTTTTCACCTTTTGCGAGAAGCAAATAATTTAGATCATCTGTTTCATTATATCAAACATTGGTTGATGACATAAGTTTTACCTTGAAATGTTCATTAGTGAGTGAAACCATGGTATAATACTTTTAATCTAAGTTGTGCGGACTCTTCACTTTCGATGCCGCATCCGTGTCGGATTCTCCGAAAATACACTACTTTTGGTGAATCCGATACGCCTCCCTTGACATTTTTGAAGAGTCCGAGCAACATAGCGTTTACTACAACTCAAATTTCTATTTCAACCATGTGAGTGTATGAATTCAAAGATGAAAGGTGTTGCTACAGTATAATTCTGAACTTAAAGATCAAACATAACTCTTTCCAATCACCAACTACAAACAAAATCTCAGCTATTCACTCTTACAGAATAAAGTAACAAAATAAAAACCACTGCAGAATATATAACATGTTATTAAGCTGAATTTTCTGACCAAGTCTCTCAAAAAATGAGCTCAAACAATGCAGATTCATTAAATTAAAATTGGAAAAAAATGAAATCTCTAGTAGTTTCTATACAGTTCTGCATTTTCAATCAATTTTGGAGATCTCAGTTTTAAAATTATTTCAGTCACATTTTTAGTTCTTAAATCGATAATCAGAAGGAGAATAAAACTAGACAAACAATGCAGATATTTCAGGGGTAGCAAGAAGATACAATTGGTGATAACATATTCATCGCCCTTCCTTGGTTATGTAAAACAGCCTACCCATTCACCAATTTAATTTAAATTGTATTAGAAACGTCAACCCCATAAAACCTGGAGCAATGACACAATAATAGATGACCTTCCAAACTAAATTTTATTTCAACTTATAAATAAACTCGCAGTAACAACCATATGGGTGGAACAAGTCTCTAATAGGTCTTTTAATGTTATCCTATTACGTTACAGTTCTTATTATTTATGTCTAATAGTCTATTGAGGATATCAACTAATTATATAGCTCTTGTTAGTTGCCAATGTCAGTTGGGTCAACAATTTAGTGTAAGTGTCTTCAATATCAATACTAGATACCTTGATTATTTATGGAATATACTGAGAATCTATGTAATAGTGTAGAAAAACTAAAAACAGTTTAAGAGGAACTATGACCAACTAGTTCTATGTGATTATTTTACTCTAGTACTCAACTAATAATCTATAGGCAACTTAATTTTTTTAGCTTTAAATCAATAGTTTCTAATTCTTCACTAATCAAAGAGGCAATTACCTTGTGTTCAGCTCAAATGTACTGTTGTTATCTTAGATAGGTGTCAAATGAATAGCCAACGACATTCTTGCTGCCTCTTTCACATAAATAATTCACCATTTAACTTTCTTACAAATGTGAAATATAAATTTTTTAATGGAGTAAGAGATACCTCTAGTAAGAGTTGCTCCGTCATCAAGATACTGACTTTTTCCCTGACAAAAACCAAGAGCTTTAAGTGCAGCAACCTTTAAGGCACCTCTAAGCTTATTCACAATAAGTGTTTCCAAAGCCTCTTGCTCAATTCTTTGGCAATAATTACAATTGGGTAACCATTACTGGTAGCCTCATAATCATTTCTGGCAGCATCTTTCAGGACATTAACACGATCTCTTGGATTTGTTATCTCTTCATCAACTAGTCCTAACTGCTGCATTTCAGACTACCTAACATCAGCAATAGGTGCACTATGCATTCAAAAAGACATAAGAATATCTTAAGTTTTACAAACTAAAACTAGAAAGAAGACGTCCACCTTACATTTCTCATATTCAATAACCATTTTCTCACTATCAGAAACAAAGTGCACCAGCAGTTTCTTTATAGCTTATCCATCCTTGTTGAAGTGCAACTCTACGATACAGATACAATTTTTGGATTGTGACAACATTTCTTTTTTTTCCTAAAAGAGGTGGAATATATTATTAGCAACAGAGAAAATATTATTTGAGGAAATGTTGGGAGGAACCAAAAGACATGCTAAGGATACAATAGTAAAAGTAGATGCCATCTATCCGTAAACACAAAATTATAATATAATTAGTAAACAAAGTCAACACTAACATATCCTAGTTAATATATTAGTAAACAAAATCAACACCAACATATCCTAGTTAATACAATATTCAATAGAAAAAGCTAGTCCAGTTTCGGAAATACCGAATCGGGGCAGCTTTTTTGATACGTCATTCATAATTTTACAAAGGAGGAGTGACTATGTTGAGTTTAGCAAAGATGCATAGATGATCAATTGAGATTTCGATTAAAAAAATGGACGATATAATGTATTGCTTTACTGTTATTCAGAATTCTACCTTAATTCAGTTTATTTTTTACAATAGTTTCTTCAACATGTGATAATGTATTGTTTCTTTGATTTTGTCTTCGGAAGGAAAAGTTTTGAGAATGCAAATCAATTCCTTGTGAACGAGAGAAAATTTAGATAACTAGTTCTAGTACTCTCTAAAATTCATTTGCTTCTGTTAGCTGAGTACATATCTCATTATTAGGGATAGTACTTTCCCAGCCCTTTTCATGAATGGACTCCCTAGTGCATACATACTAGTGTTTAATGGAAAAATTCCTACCTCTATATACTAGGCTAAATGCACTAAAATGTCAGAGTTCACAATACAAGAAACATTTGTTGTTCCCCATTATTATAATGGGATACAATATTTTCTACATAACCATATATAATTAAGGAGCTTGACATACATTACACACAAAGGATACAACAGAAAATAGTAATCAACACTAGACAAGTAACTACTCTTACACCGAACAATAGGATCTTGGGCAACTCAACATAAGTGGTACTTGTACTTGAAACAAAACACTACCTAGAAACATAACTTATTAGCTCTTGATCTCAATTACTTTGTCAGGTTGAATAAGATGTATTTGTATTTGATCATGTGCATAATATGTCGCTTCATTGTAAGGATAAAAAGAACAATCTAATAGCAGACTAATCTATTTTAGAACACAAGAACATCAAATAGACAGAAAAACTTATGACAAATGCAAAACAAAAGCCTTTGTTATGGCACATCATAGGCAAATAAAACAAGAATAAACACCCAAAAGGTTTGAGGAAGTAGTGAATGACATGAAACAAATGTATTCCAGCCTTTATCATTCTTCAATATGCCATGTAAAGGAAAAATGAAGCCACAGAGTTCATAATCAATGGAGTATCAATAGCACCCACAAGCAATATTGTGAACAACAGTGACTTTAACCTATTTCCAAACATTTACTCTTTAAAGAAATGGTAAAAATCAAGCTCCTACAACCTATTCTGAAATGGTATCAACAGACATAGAGATAGCAAATAAATAAAGATAACTATTTATTACCCCAATAGGAACAAGTTCAGAGCCAAAAAAACAGAATATTAATTATAGCATATGAAAACCAGTGCTAACTGCAAAAAGAAATAAAGCACATCCATACAACCTAAAATATTATCAGAATTTGAGCTCTAGAATGCGACGTAAGAAAGATTTGAATTCATCTAAATCCTTCGTTTGCAACAAAGGTCCATCTGATGGTTTCAGGTCAACAAAGGTCCATCTTCAAACCATCTCTCCAGTTTTTCGGATGAAGGCGAATAAGGATTAGGAAAATCACCACCTATCTCAGGCGAAGGAGTGTCACCGAGTTTTGTAGAGTGACAATGGTGATTTTTTTGGTGAAAATGAGAAGAAGAGGGCAGTAGGGTTTAGGGTTTCATTTCTAAGTGTAGTGATTTGGGCAAAGTGAGCTCTTTGGATTAGATTTATTAGTAGTTAGAGTTCTTTTATTTTTTATTTTTTAGAGTTAAATTGTGTTTTGATTTTTAAAGGAGTTCTTTGTTTTTTTGAAAATTAGAAATTGGAGGGAGAGTTAAATATGTTGGAGGGAAAATAATATTTTACTAAACGTTTTCGGGAAAGTACAAGGTCATACTAGTTAAGTGTGGTTTTAGATTTATATAAATAGCACACTTTAAAAGTGTAGTCATATGTGTAAATAGGTGTTGCCAATTATATCATGATATGGCGATGCTTAAAAAGTCTAGCCTATACCACTAAAGAGCACGCTTTACAAATGTTCCCAATATTATTGTGGCCAAAAGCTAAAAACTATGGTTATGCTTCAAAAGTGTACCCAAAAATGTTTTAGGCAACACTTTATAAATGTTGTCCAGATTTAGTGTGGCCTTAGACCTAAAATGTTGTAGTCTCTCCTCCTTGGAAAAATTCATCCTTGAATGGGACTCAACCAAGCATGAATAGAGTAGGAAAGAGATCTAGCAGCCCAACATGAATGCAAAACACATCAAAATGCATCAAACTGAGGAGTAATTGACACTAAGCTAAAACGTGAAATTTAAAACGATTTCATAAACATTTATGCATATGGGAAAATGAGAATAGCTGAAACGCATGTATCCAAAAGAGTACATAAGAGGAACTAATACCTCAAACTGAAACTGAAGCGAACTCTCAACTAACTGGTTCTTCTAAAGAACTTTCACGGAAGCAACTTCTTTATTTCTCAACTTCTGGACTTAACAATCCACAATCTAAACAAGAACGTCTTCATAAGAGAGACTTTTTTTCACACCAACACTCTCCAATGGCACAATTGAAGTAGGATCATCAATACAATTTTTCAACTACAAAACATGAAACACCGGATGCAGTGATGCCAAATCTGAAAGCAAATCCAACTCATAAGCCATATTACCAAAAGACCTCAAACTCTGATATGGGCCTACATAACAAAGACTAATCTTCCCTTTTTTACCAAACCTTATCACACCATTCATAGATGAGTTCAAGTAAACCCAATAATCAATGATGAATTCAAGCTCTTTTCTTCAAACATCCGCATAAGATTTTTGTTGACTCTGAGTCGTTCTCAATCGATCTTGGATTAGTCAAACCTTCTCCATATCCTCATGAATTAACTCTGGCCCTATCAAAGTAGCCTCACCAGCTTCAAACAAAAAAATAGGAGATCTATACCTCCTACCATAAAGAGCCTCAAACGGAGTAATCTGAATACTCAAGTGTAACTGTTATTATAAGCAAACTCAATCAAAGGCAAATGATCATCCCTATTACCTTTAAAGTCAATAACACAAGCTCTTAAAATATCTTTCAAAGTCTGAATAGTATGCTCGACTTGACCATCAGTCTGAGGGTGAAAATTTGCACTAAGCTTAACTTGAGTACCAAAACTTTTCTAAAACAATATCCAAAACTGAGAAGTGACCTGGGTACCTCTATAAAAAATGAAGCATAAAGTCACTAAGTGCAACTTTACCATCTCCCAAATATAGAGCCTAGCATAGTCTCTAGCTGAATATGAGGTCTTCATGGGAAGAAAATGTGTCGACTTAGTCATTCAATCTACAACAAACCAAATTGAATCATGGTATCGACAAGTCCGTGGTAAACCCGTAATGAAGTCCATATTCAAATCATCTCACTTTCAAGTGGGAATGCTAATACCTTGAGTCATACCTCCTAGTTTCTTATGCACAACCTTCACTTGTTGGTAATTTGGATAGTTAGCCACAAATTCGGCAATATCCTTCTTAATCCCATTCCACCAATAGACCTTTCATAGAACACGATACAACTTAGTGTCTCCTTGGTGAATAGAATACCAAGAACTTTGAGCTTCTGATAAAATCTATTGCCTCAACTCATCAACATCATGAATACATGTAACAACCCAAGCTTCCAAAGGATTTTAAAATGCAGAACTCACCTGAAGACACTGACCTACGGAGGCCACCTACGGGCCGTAGATGGATTGACGGGCCGTAGGTAGGAACCGTCAATGGCACTATGAAATTTTAGGATTTCCAAATTTCTGAACCTTGACCTACGGAACAGCAGGACGGTTCCTAGTCCAGTTGATGGGCCGTAGATGCCATCAAGACTTAGCCAAATTTTCAGCCTAATTCCTTTCGTTCTAATTCATTTCAAAACTCTCCTCTCTCAAATATTTCTCTCTCTAAAAAGAAACTCTCTCTCAACTCTCAAGGAAGAAGAAGGAGCTTCAATCATCCATTGAAGACCTTCAATCTTCTCCAATTTCATGTGGATTGCTTTGAGGTATGATAGTGTTCACCATTAGGATTCTTTTCCTCCAATGGGCCCTTCCTCTTCTTCATGATTTTCAAAGGTTTACTCTAACCCAATTGAATTAGGGTTTGTGATCAATCAGTGCGGGTTCTTCAATTATGATTCCAATTATTGATTTTATGATTCCTAGTACACGATTTAGCGTGATAAAGTAACTTAGTGCATGAATTAGCGTGAATTACATGATTTGATGTAAAAATTGCATGAACCCCCATGATCCCAAGCTAATTCTCCCCAATTTGATAATCTATGCTTTGATTGTTGGGTTGAGTTATGATTTGATGAAGTTTATGAATTCTCTATGAAATCAAGCATGAATTATGAATGAATTGAGGATAATCTTATGAATTTAGCATGATCAAGTCAAAAGCATGATTTTCCTCTATTATGTGAGTTCCTTCAAGTATGAGTAAATTGTCTTAATTATGGCTTTCTAAGCATGAACTTGCATTGAATTGCATGATATGAGTTGAACTTGCATGAACCCATATTAACTCTATGAACTATGAAATATGAGCATGATGAATTAAGGGTGCTTTGAGAGTAAAGTGCCAAAGTTATGATATGATGATGCTATGGTCGAGTAGTGAAAGGTTTTCTCACGTAATTCTCCCATTATGATAAAAGAAGAACAAAGAGGCGATTACCCATGTTCTTAAGGAGCTATTTTTATAATGTAAGCTTGGACAAGGTCAATGAAAGATGAATATCTATAAGCATGATTTTAGCTTGAATTGGTAACCCTAGTTGTACCTTTTCATGTTTGATGATATAAATATGTTAATGACTAATCCGTGGGAATTACGCTTAGCACCGAGTGGATATTGAGATGGAAGCCCTCCCATTAATAGAGGCCGAGTCTTCTAGTGAAAGCTCTCCCGTTAGTAGAGGCCGGGTTTTCTAGATGGAACTCTCCCATTTTTTGAGGCCGAGTCTCCTAAAGCAATCTCTATCCCATAAACTATTTTGCGACCATAGGATGTTGTATTTAAGTAGACATTAGCTTGTGGATCCACATAAGCTAAGAAGTTCATGGTCTTACCTTGGCAAGTAGGACACCCATTTTCAGTGTGGGGTAGACACCGGATTCCGTGTTGATAGCTCACATGGTCTTACATGTTGGTTAACGCTTTTCCCCATAAGTTAATGAACAAGTGTTCTCATGATGAAGTAAAGTAAAGAAGGAAAGATGATTTAACTTGCTTTGGCCTTGATATATGCTTTATGTTTCATGTTTCTCATGTTTATCATGTTTTTAGCTTGGCCATTGAATGTCATGATTATGTTTCTCTCTAGCATGATTTATGTGTTTATGTGCATTGCTATCATATTTAGTACTTAATTGTGCTAACGTATACTCTTGCCTACATTAACTTCTTTGGTGTAGGACGTGGCAATTCACCTTCCATTCGTGGCTAGAGCATTGACTTAGTGATGGGAAGAAGACTTGGTGAGTCCTCATCCATCCGAGGACATGGCCTAGTTGTTCTTATTTTCATGTCGTTTATTTTCAAGTGTTGGGTATTGTATTGGGCTGCATCTCTATCCCTTTTATTCGTATTCTATGATATTAGAAGGCTTTGAGACATGAATGGTAGACTTCCGTTGTTTTGAGTAAAGTTTTGATATAAAATCCACTTTTGAACTCTTATTTCTGTATTATCTTGTATGTTATGTATGCTAAGGGCTTGTATGAGGCCTCTCGAGGTCTTGTACGCCGTGTTACATCTAAGGGCTACCCTGGGTCATGACAAACTTGGTATTCAGAGCGCAAGGTTTTAGAAAGATCCTAGGATGTCTCATAAGCCGCGTCAAGTAGAGTCTTGTTAATGAGTGTGAAGCGCGCCACATTTATGAATGAGAGGCTATAAGACGTTTAAGAAATTCCACTTCTTTCATTACTCGTAATTCATGCCATAGAGTTTAACTCTATATATCTCTCTCCTAATCCCTATCCTACGCGTTTCAGGATATGGCGACCCGAAGAGCTTACACTTGAAGAAACATGGGAGAGAATGTGGAACAAGAAGCTCCTCCTCAAGCTCCTCAAGTTTCGCCCGACCCTTTGGCGGAACAGGTGACTAATGCGGAGTTTAGGGCTACTTTCCAAGTGTTGGCTCAAGCCGTGACGGCTCAAGCCAATAGAGAGGTGGTGGCCCCCGTGAACCCAAATGTGGGTACATCGGCATCAAGAGTGAGGGACTTTACGAGGATGAATCCTCTGGAATTCCATGGCTCTAAGGGTGAGGAAGATCCTCAAGAATTAATTGATGAAGTGTACAAGGTGTTGTGATCATGGGTGTGACGCCAGAAGAAAAGACGGAGTTGACCGCTTATCAACTCAAGGGTGTTGCCAAAATTTTGTTCAATCAATAGAAGAGTGAGAGGGCAGTTAATGAGGGTCCCCTTGATTGGGAGAAATTCAAGGTTGCTTTCCTTGATAGGTTCTTCCCTCTTGAGAAGAGAGAGGCTAAGGTGCTTGAGTTTATCAACCTTTGACAAGGAAATATAAGTGCGAAAGAGTATGCGTTGAAGTTCACACAATTGGCTAGATATACGCCGTCCATAGTTGCCGACCCAAGGGCAAGAATGAGCAAATTTGTGTCGGGAGTGTCTGATATGTTGGTGAAAGAGTACCGCACCGCCATGCTTGTGCATGACATGGATATTTCTCGCCTCATGTTTTATGCCGAACAAATTGAAGAAGAAAAGCTTAAGGAAAGGTCTAGGGAGACCAAGAGGGCTTGGACCGGAGATGGTAACTCTTCCCATGCAAGGTCCGATGGACTTGGTCGTCCTAGATTTCGACCAAGGTTCTCTAACCAAGGCTCATCCAATGCTCCTCCAAAGTCCAACAATGATAGGGTGGCTAACCCCAAGTCTCAAGGAGGAAATAATGGTTGTTCTTTATTGGCTCCTTGTGCCAAGTGTGGGAAAAAGCATGAAGGTAGATGTCTAGCCGGTACGGATGGTTGTTATAATTGTTGAAAGAGTGGTCACAAGATGAGGGATTGTCCATCTCTCACGGCCAAGGGAAGACATAATAAGAAAGCTCCACCTAGGGGATCGGGTTCGAATGCTCAGAAGCAAAACCGATTTTATGCATTTCAGGCTCGTCATGAGCAAGAAAGATCTCCCGATGTGGTTACCGGTATGTTTAGAGTTTTCCATTTTTATGTTTATGCTTTGCTTGATCCCGGTGCTACTTTGTCTTTTGTGACACCATATGTGGCTATGAGGTTTGATGTTGTTCCGGATGCATTGCTAGATCCTTTTCGTGTTTCTACTCCGATTGGAGAATCTATCATGGCTAAGAGAGTTTATAGAAATTGTCCCGTCTCCTTATCCTATAGAGTCACTCATATTGATCTTGTAGAGCTTGATATGCTAGATTTTGATGTTATTCTTGGGATGGATTGGTTGCATGCTTGTTATGCCTCTAATGATTGTAGGACCTGAATGGTCAAGTTTCAGTTTCCAAATGAGCCTATCCTAGAGTGGAAGGGAGGAAATTCTATGTTTCGAGGTCAATTTGTTTCTTATCTAAAAGCTAGAAAGATGATCTCAAAGGGTTGCATTTACCATCTTGTTAAGGTGAGGGATATAGATTTCGAGATGCCTACTCTCAAGTCGGTCCCCGTTGTTAATGAGTTTTTGGAAGTGTTTCCCGATGACTTGCCCGGTATTTCTCCCGAAAGGGAAATAGACTTCGGTATTGACTTTCTCCCAGATAAGCAACCTATTTCTATTCCTCCTTATAGAATGGTTCCGGTGGAACTTAAGGAACTAAAAGAGCAGTTGAAAGACTTGTTGTATAAGGGTTTCATCCAGCCAAGTATTTCTCCATGGGGTGCTCCTGTCTTGTTTGTAAGGAAGAAAGATGGTTCACTCCGTATGTGTATCGACTATCGCCAATTGAACAAGGTTACCATTAAGAATAAGTATCCTCTACCAAGGATAGATGACTCTTTTGATCAACTTCAAGGGGCTAGTTATTTCTCTAAGATCGACCTTCATTCGGGCTATCACCAATTAAGGGTGAAGGAAGATGATATTCCGAAAATGGCTTTCCGGACTAGGTATGGTCACTACGAGTTCTTGGTAATGTCGTTTGGGTTGACAAATGCTCCGGCCGCATTTATGGACTTGATGAATAGAGTGTTTAAGCAATACCTTTACATGTTTGTGATTGTGTATATTGACAACATTTTAATCTACTCAAAGAATGAGGGTGAACATGTTAATCATTTGAGGTTTGTGTTGCAAATCCTCAAGGACGAACAACTCTTTGCGAAGTGTAGTAAATGTGAGTTTTGGTTAAGGTCCATGGCTTTTCTTGGTCACATTGTTTCCGGTAAGGGCATTGAGGTAGATCCTAAGAAGACGGAAGCGGTTTAGAATTGGCCTAGACCTTTATCACCTTCGGATATCCGTAATTTCTTGGGCTTAGCCTGTTATTATAGGTGGTTTGTTGAAGGGTTTTCATCCATTGCTTCTCCATTGACGGCTTTAACTCAAAAGAAGGTTAAATCTGCATTGTTCGAAGCATGTGAGAAGAGTTTTCAAGAGTTGAAGGATCGACTTACTTCAGCTCCGATATTGACTCTACCGAAAGGATTAGATGGTTTTGTGGTTTATGGTGATGCCTCGAGAATTGGGCTAGGATGTGTTCTTATGCAAAATGGGAAGGTCATTGCTTATGCTTCAAGACAACTTAAGGTGCAAGAAAAGAACTATCCTACTCATGACTTGGAATTAGCGGCAGTTGTGTTTGCTTTGAAAATATGGCGACATTATTTGTATGGAGTACATGTATATGTATTCAATAACCATAAGAGTTTGCAATATGTGTTTAAACATAAAGATTTGAATCTCCGCCAAAAAAGGTGGCTTGAGTTTTTAAAAGACTATGATATGAGTGTTCTCTATCACCCAGTAAGGCTAACTTGGTGGCGGATGCTCTTAGTCGATTATCTATGGGTAGTGTTGCTCATGTTGAGGATGGTAAGAAAGAGTTGGTTCGCGATGTCCATAGATTGGCTCGATTGGGTGTTAGGTTGGTTGATTCTACTAAAGGTGGTGTTACGGTTCACAAGGGTTCCGAATCCTCTTTTGTGCATGATGTGAAAGCTAAGCAAGGTCTTGATCCTAAATTGGTTGAACTAAAGGAAGTGGTACTCAAGAAGTTCATAGAGGTTTTCTCCCAAGGGGGAGATGGTGTGCTTCGATATCAAGGTCATTTGTGTGTCCCCAATGTAGAGGGCTTAAGAGAGCAAATTTTATCAGAGTCCCATAGTTATCGATATTCCATCCACCCAAGAGCAAACCAAATGTACCGTGATTTGCGGGAAATTTATTGGTGGAACGGAATGAAGAAAGATATTGCGGAATTTGTGGCTAAGTGTCCTAATTGCCAACAAGTGAAAGTTGAGCATCAAAGGCCGGGAGGTTTGACCCAAGATATTAGTATTCCTACTTTGAAGTGGGAAGATGTGAATATGGATTTTATTGTGGGTTTCCCTCGCACGAGGCGACAATTTGATTCGATTTGGGTTGTTGTTGATAGAATGACAAAGTCAACCCATTTCATTCCCGTCAAGACTTCTTATTCGGCGAAGGATTATGCTAAGTTGTATTTGAGGGAGATGGTTAGGCTGCATAGAGTGCCTTTATCCATTATCTCCGATCATGGTGCACAATTTACTTCTCAATTTTGGAAGTCGTTTAAAAAAGGTCTTGGTACTCATGTTAAGCTTAGTACGACCTTTCATCCCCAAACCGATGGGCATGCAGAGCGCACTATTCAAACCTTGGAAGATATGTTGAGAGCTTGTGTAATTGATTTCAATGGTACTTGAGATGATCACTTGCCTTTGATTGAGTTTGCTTATAACAATAGCTACAATTCTAGTATTGGTATGGCTCCATTTGAGGCTCTCTATGGTAGGAGGTGTAGATCACCTATAGGTTGGTTTGAAGTTGGTGAAGTTGCTTTGATAGGCCCGGAGTTGGTGCATGAGGCTATGGAGAAAGTTTTACTTATTAGGGAGAGGTTGAAAACTACTCAAATCGACAAAAGTCCTATGTCGATGTTAGGAAAAGAGAATTAGAATTCGATGTGGATGATTGGGTTTACTTGAAAATATCACCCATGAAGGGTGTAATGAGATTTGGGAAGAAAGGGAAGCTTAGTCCCTTTTATGTAGGCCCATATCAAATCTAGAGACGTGTTGGTAAGGTTGCTTATGAGCTTGACTTGCCTAATGATTTGGCATCTGTGCATCCAGTTTTCCATGTCTCATTATTGAAGAAGTGTGTTGGTGATCCGACCACTATAGTGCTATTAGAGAATCTTGGCATAAAGGATAGTCTTTCTTATGAAGAGGTTCCGGTTGAGATTTTAGACCAGCAAGTCTGAAAGTTAAGAAATAAGGAAGTTGCTTCCGTGAAAGTTCTATGGAGGAACCAATTGGTTGAGGGTGCTACTTGGGAGGCCGAGGCCGATATGATGTCCCGATATCCTCATCTCTTTCCTTCCTATCCTACTTTAGCTTGAGGTATCTTGATCCTCATGGTTCATTCTTTTGGTCTCATGTGTCATAATTGATTTCCATGATTCCTTGATTATGTATGTTCATGAAGAGTCTTATATGATTATGTGCATTTGAGTATGAGTTGCATAAAGTTTTCATGATATGATGTGTTGATCATGCTTTAGCTTGGAGTTGATGTTTCCTCCTCGAATATGTGCATTTATGTGATTGCATGCTAGGTTGGATTGTTAGTCTGTGTCTATTACCCTTCTCAAGATGTCTTGATTCTCATTCTAGGACAAATGTTCCCAAGGGGGAGATATTGTAACACCCCAAGCTTCCAAGGGATTTTAAAATGCAGAACTCACCTGAAGACAGTGACCTACGGAGGCCACCTACGGGTCGTAGATGGATTGACGGGCCGTAGGGGGGAACCGTCAATGGCACTGTGAAATTTCAGGATTTCCAAGTTTCTGAACCTTGACCTACGGAACAGCAGAACGGTTCGTAGTCTAGTTGACTGATCGTAGATGGGTTTCGTAGATGCCTTCCAAACTTAGCCAAATTTTCAGCCCAAAATGAACTTTCTGAATCAATTGACGGAAGAACATGACGGTCTGTCAATTGATGTACGAACCGTAGATCCTGTCCGTCGATTGGCCCCGACAGTTTTTAATTAAGGGCTTGTTTTGGTCTTTTTCCTAATTGTTTACCTATTAAGCAAAGTCGGTTATACCCTTAATCTTAGACCTATAAATACTTTCTAAGCCTAATTCCTTTCTTCTAATTCATTTCAAAACTCTCCTGTCTCAAATATTTCTCTCTCTAAAAAGAAACTCTGTCTCAACTCTCAAGGAAGAAGAAGGAGCTTCAATCATCCATTGAAGACCTTCAATCTTCTCCAATTTCTTGTGGATTTCTTTGAGGTATGATAGTGTTCACCATTAGGAGTCTTTTCCTCCAACGGGCCCTTCCTCTTCTTCATGGTTTTCAAAGGTTTACTCTAACCCAATTGAATTAGGGTTTGTGATCAATCATTGTGGGTTCTTCAATTATGATTCCAATTATTGATTTTATAATTTCTAGTGCACGATTTAGCGTGATAAAGTAACTTAGTGCATGAATTAGCGTGAATTACATGATTTGATGTAAAAATTGCATGAACCCCCATGATCCCAAGCTAATTCTCCCCAATTTGATAATCTTTGCTTTGATTGTTGGGTTGAGTTATGATTTGATGAAGTTTATGAATTCTCTATGAAATCATGCATGAATTATGAATGAATTGAGGATAATCTTATGAATTTAGCATGATCAAGTCAAAAGCATGATTTTCCTCTACTATGTGAGTTCCTTCAAGTATGGGGAAATTGTCTTAATTATAGCTTTCTAAGCATGAACTTGCATTGAATTGCATGATATGAGTTGAACTTGCATGAACCCATATGAACTCTATGAACTATGAAATATGAGCATGATGATTTAAGGATGCTTTGAGAGTGAAGTGCCAAAGTTATGATATGATGATGCTATGGTCGAGTAGTGAAAGGTTTTCTCACGTAATTCTCCCATTATGATAAAAGAAGAACAAAGAGGCGATTACCCATGTTCTTAAGGAGCTATTTTTATGATGTAAGCTTGGACAAGGTGAATGAAAGATGAATATCTATAAGCATGATTTTAGCTTGAATTGGTAACCATAGTTGTACCTTTTCATGTTTGATGATATAAATATGTTAATGACTAATTCGTGGGAATTACGCTTAGCACCGAGTGGATATTGAGATGGAAGTCCTCCCGTTAGTAGAGGTCGGGTCTTCTAGTGAAATCTCTCCCGTTAGTAGAGGCCGGGTTTTCTAGATGGAACTCTCCCATTAGTTGAGGCCAAGTTTCCTAAAGCAATCTCTATCCCATAAACTATGTTGCCACCATAGGATGTTGTCTTTAAGTAGACATTAGCTTGTGGATCCACATAAGCTAAGAAGTTCATGGTCTTACCTTGGCAAGTAGGACACCCATTTTCGGTGTGGGGTAGACAGTGGATTCCGTGTTGATAGCTCACGTGGTCTTACATGTCGATTAAGGTTTTTCCCCACAAGTTAATGAACAAGTGTTCTCATGATGAAGTAAAGAAAAGAAGGGAAGATGATTTCGCTTGGTTTGGCCTTGATATATGCTTTATGTTTCATGTTTATCATGTTTTTAGCTTGGCCATTGCATGTCATGATTATGTCTCTCTCTAGCATGATTTATGTGTTTATGTGCATTGCTATCATACTTAGTACTTAATTGTACTAACGCATACTCTTGCCTACATTAACTTCTTTGGTGTAGGATGTGGCAATTCACCTTCCACTCGTGGCTAGAGCATTGACTTAGAGTTGGGAAGAAGACTTGGTGAGTCCTCATCCATCCGAGGACATGGCCTAGTTGTTCTTATTTTCATGTTGTTTCTATTCAAGTGTTGGATATTGTATTGGGATGCGTCCCTATTACTTTTATTCATATTTTATGATATTAGAAGGCTTTGAGACATGAGTGGTAGAGTTCCGCTGTTTTGAGTAAAGTTTTGATATAAACTGCTCTTTTGAACTCTTATTTCTCTATTATCTTGTATGTTATGTATGCTAAGGGCTTGTATGAGGCCTCTTGGGGTCTTTTACACCGTGTTACATCTAGGGGTTACCCTGGGTCGTGACAATACACAAATGGCCATGGTAACAAATCACAGCATCTCTCCCTTGGGAGAAAGTCTGAATGGCTTTTTCTAAACCTGCCTTTTTTAACTCAATAAAAGTCAGATCATTTTGTTGCTTTGCCTTAACATCCAACACAAGAAATGATTTTGAACCATATTGCAAAGTGATACCACCATCCTCTACACTAACCAAGCAAACACCCAAATAAGCTAGTCTATGCACATCACAAACCAACTCCTTTTTACCATAATCAATGTGAGTAACACTACTCATGGACAATGGACTAAGAGTATAGGCAACCACATTTTCCTTACCCGGACGGTAAAGAACACTCATGTCATAATCCTTCAACAATTCAAGCAGCCTCCTTTGGTTAAGATTTAAATAATTCTGTTTAAACACATATTGTAAGATCTTATGATCGGTGAACACATCCATATGAACACCATAGAGATAATGCCTCCATATCTTCAAAGGAAACACCACCGCCACTAACTTTAAATCATGTGTCGGTTAGTTCTTATCATGAACTTTAAGTTGACTAGAGGCATATTCAACTACCTAACCATGCTATATCAAAACACAACCAAAACCAATCCTTAAGGCATCACTATACAAAACAAACTCATCGGATCCTTCTGGAAAAGTCAAAATTGGGGCTAAAATTAGTCGAGTCTTCAACTCCTAGAAACTTTTCTCACAAGCTTCTGACCATTGAAATTTCACTTTCTTCAGAGTCAAAGTAGTCAAAGGAAAAAAAATAGAGGAAAATCATTCCACAAACCATCTATAGTAACTAACTATACTCAAGAAACTTTGAATATCTAAAGGGGAAAGAGGTCTAGGCTAGTTCTTAATTAAGTTGGTCTTCTTAGGATCAACATGAATACCTTCACCAGAAATAATATAGTCAAGGAAAGCCATTGACCTTAACCTAAACTCACATTTACTAAAGATAGCAAACAACTGACGATCCTTGAGAACATGCAAGACAATTCTTAGATGATCACCATGATCATCCTCACTCCAAGAGTAAATCAATAGATCATCAATAAACACAATCACAAACATATCAATAGCAATGCATAAACATCAAACTGAAAGACTCGTAACATACCAGTAACCACATCTATGGAACTCTCCTGATCATTTCGAGTTTGAAAAGTATAAAACATGTTATGACGCTGACTACAACAAGAACTACAACAAGAACCATGTTGAGTTTGGCGACCTCAAGAAGCACTAGGCTTAGTATAACAACTATCACTACCCTTACTAGCATGCGAAGGGAAATCTCTCAATCAGTAATAAACCTTACCATAACATCTATCGGTACTGGCTAAGCATCTCCTTAGATGACTCTTGAAACTTTTTTAGCAAGTGGGTAAAATCTGACCACTAGAAGCACCTCCTTGAGTCTTAGGGTTAGACACCCTATTCTTGTTGAACCTCTAAACCAGAGCACTAGATGATGTCAGGCAGGAGAAATTCTTTCTAAATTGAAAATGACCACCACCACTATCACAATCCAAACTACCTCTTAGATGTGACATGGTGAATAGGTTCCTGAGACACCCTAAAGAAGCCACTTGACATAAGCATGACACTAAGATAATAACACAAGAAATGAAATGAATCATAAATGAGAATATAAGTCTCAAAAGCAATGTCTCCATATTAGAGAATCCTAGTACAAGTCTGAAAATACGGAATCATACTAGGTCTAAAAACAAGCCTTTACTAATCATAGGTGTGGCTAGGACAAACCCTTGCTCACATAACAGTCTAAAAACTAAAAAGACTGAAAGAACATAAAACTTATAAGTGGTCTTGCCCTCGAACCATAAGGATTCCCCAAGCTGCTAAGAAAACACTGATCAATCCACTAGCCACTTTCGAATGGAGGAACATCAGACCCTATATTATGAAACAATATATGTACAGGAGATATATGCATCAGTAATTAGATTGTACTAAATATATGGAGATGTATAAAACATAAGCTTGAGATGGAATGGGCTAGAATGATAGAAAAGAAATTGAGATTTCTTGGGACTCAATGGATAGAAAGTGATCCATTGATGAACTTCCCACACACTTTGATTAGCCTAAGCTTTTGAATTGGAGAAGGAAGCTTGAAGAACCCTAAAAATATCCCTTGAATCCTTAGAGATAATTTGGAGAGAAAACCTTAAGAGCTTTTGTGGTTTTTGAGTGAATGAGAGGAAATGGATAGTTTTTGAATGGTAAAATCAGTTATAGGACTTAGAAATAGGCTAGAAATGAGGTAGTTGAGGTGTTAAAAGGATAGAAAAAGACACAAATAACCCTAAACTAAAAACTGCCATAGTGATCTATGGACCCATATATGGTCCATACAAACTCCCACAAATCGTACTGGCCAATCGTAGGTCACATTACTGGATACCAAAATCCTAAGTCAAAGACACGAACCATTTCCTATGGCCTATCAACTACCCAACAACACGGTCCTTTTCATATAACTAAATTCCAAAAATATCTTCCAAATCTAAACGCTTTCCATGAGCCCTGATCTATGGACAGTATAGGCTTGTACGGTCCGTAAACTTCACTTGTATAACTTAAGGTGCCAAAATCACCGACACTGAATCTCCATCTACGGGCACTTCCTATGGACCGTAGAGGTTCCTACCAATCGTCCTGTTTGTCCTTAGACCTTCATCTAGGACTTGTCAATTTTCCAATATTCCCACTTGCTTCCACAACTGCCTCCTATGGACCGTAGGTCCTTGTATAGTCCGTAGATGGGTCCATACAGACCTGCACCAGCAACTATTTCTACAACTTTTCTTTCAAACTCAACTTACCAAGTTCCGAGGTTTTAATATTTCCCCCTTGGGAAAATCGATCCTCGAATGGGAATCAAGCTAGCAATCACATGAATGCAATCACATCAAGACAGTATAAAACCAAGGACTGATCAACCCAAGATAAAACATGAACTTTAAAATTAATTATTGAACATGCATGCATATGGAAACATATTCGATTGTCGAATTTATGAATTGTATTGATTTGAATTAGGGTTTTGATCAATCATTGTGGGTTCTTCAATTATGATTTCAATTGTCGAATTTATGAATTGTAGTGCACAATCTAGCGTGATAAAGTAACTTAGTACACAAATTAGCGTAAATTACATGATTTGACGTAAAGATTGCATGATCCCAAGCTAATTCTCCCCAAATTGATAATCTATGCTTTGATTGTTGGGTTGAGCCATGAATTGATGAAGTTTATGAATTCTCTATGAAACTAAGCATGAATTATGAATGAATTGAGGATAATACTATGAATTTAGCAAGATCAAGTCAAAAGCATGATTTTCCTCTATTAAGTGAGTTCCTTCAAGTATGGGTAAAATGCCTTAATTATGGCTTTCTAAGCATGAGATTGCATTGATTTGAATGATATGAGTTGAACTTGCATGAACCCATATGAACTCTATGAAGTATGAATTATGAGCATGATAATCTAAGTGAAGAAGAAGCTAATGAACTTATGCATGTCTCATATGAAGTTAATAATGAATTAAGGGTGCTTTGAGAGTGAAGTGCCAAAGTTATGATATGATGATGCTATGGTTGAGTTGTGAAATGTTTTCACACATAATACTCCCAATATGACTTAAAAGAACAAGAGGCGATTACCCATGTTCTTAAGGAGCTATTCTTATGACGTAAGCTTGGACAAGGTCCATGGAAGATGAAACGTCCATATACATGATTTTAGCTTGGATTGGTAACTCTAGTTGTACCTCTCAATGTATAATGATATGAATATGTTAATGACTAATTCATGGGAATTATGCTTAGCACCGAGTTGATATTGAGACGGAAGCCCTCCCGTTAGTAGAGGCCGGGTCTTCTAGTGAAAGCTCTCCCTTTAGTAGAGGCTGGGTTTTCTAGATGGAGCTCTCCCGTTAGTTGAGGACGAATCTCCTAAAGCAATCTCTATCTCATAAACTATGTTGCCACCATAGGATGTTGTATTTAAATAGACATTAGCTAGTGGATCCACATAAGCTAAGAAATTCATGGTTTTACCTTGGCAAGTAGGACACCTCTTTTCAGTGTGGGGTAGACACCGGATTCCAAGTTGATAGCTCACATGGTCTTATATGACCGTTAAGGTTATTCCCCATAAGTTAATGAATAAGTGTTCTCATGATAAAGAAAAGAAAAGATGATTTAGCCTGCTTTGGCCTTGATATTTGCTTTATGTTTCATGTTTTAAGTTTGGCCATTGCATGTCATGGTTATATTTCACTCTAGCATGACTTATGTGTTTACGTGCATTGCTATCATACTTAGTACTTAATTGTGCTAACACATACTTTTA
The DNA here is from genome assembly GCA_018342035.1 of Solanum appendiculatum. Lineage (NCBI taxonomy): Eukaryota > Viridiplantae > Streptophyta > Magnoliopsida > Solanales > Solanaceae > Solanum > Solanum appendiculatum. The sequence goes on along the minus strand of JAGDQO010001912.1, from coordinate 59,595 downwards.
CCTACATTAACTTCTTTGGTGTAGGACGTGGTGATTCATCTTCCACTCGTGGCTAGAGTTTGATTAGAGAGTTGATAGAAGACTGGTGAGTCCTCATCCATCCGATGACATAACCTAGCTCTTATTTCTTTTTCATGTATTTTCTTTCAGTTTTAGAATTGTTTTGGGTTACGTCCCAAACTTTATCTTTACTTTAGATTGTCTTTGAGAAATCGAGATGTAGACTTTCGTTGTTTCTTTGAAAGTTTTGCTATGAAATCTCTTTTGAGCTCTATCTCTTTATGATCTTGTATGTATGTATGCAAAGTGGCTTGTATGAGGCCTCTGGGGACTTGTACGCCATGTCACATCTACGAGGTTCCTTGGGTTGTGACAAACTTGGTATTCAGAGCACAAGGTTTTAGAAAGATCCTAGGATGTCTCATAAGCCACATCAAGTAAAGTCTTGTTCATGAGTGTGAAGCGCGCCACACTTACGAATGAGAGGCTATAAGACATTTAAGAAATTCCACTTCTGTCATTATTCTTAAGTCGTGCCATAGAGTTTAACTCTATAAGTCTCTCTCCTAATCCCTATCCTATGTATTTCAGTATATGGCGACCCGAAGAGGTTTTGCTAGAAGAAACATGGGAGAGAATGTGGAACAAGAAGCTCCTCCTCAAGCTCCTCAAGTTCCGGCCGACCCTTTAGCGGAACAAGTTACTAATGCGGAGTTTAGGGCTGCTTTCCAAGTGTAGTCTCAAGCCATGACGGCTTAAGCCAATAGAGAGGTGGTGGCTCCCGTGAACCCAAATTTTGGTATGGCGGCATCAAGAGTGAGGGACTTTACGAGGATGAATCCTCCGAAATTCCATGGCTCTAAGGTTGAGGAAGATCCTCAAGAATTCATTGATGAAGTATACAAGGTTTTGATGATTATGGGTGTGATGCCGGAAGAGAAAGCGGAGTTGGCTGCTTATCAACTCAAGGGTGTTGCCCAAATTTGGTTCAATCAATGGAAGAATGAGAGGGCGGTTAATGAGGGTCCTCTCGATTGGGAGAAATTCAAGGTTGCTTTCCTTGATAGGTTCTTTGCCCTTGACATGAGGGAGGCAAGGGTGCTTGAGTTTATCAACCTTCGACAAGGAAATATGAGTGTGAAAGAGTATGCTTTGAAGTTCACACAATTGTCCCGATATGCTCCTTCCATCGTTGCCGATCCAAGGGCGAAAATGAGTAAGTTTGTTTCGGGAGTGTCTGAAATGTTGGTTAAGGAATGCCGCATCGCTATGCTTGTTAATGATATGGATATTTCTCATATTCTGGTGTATGCTCAACAAATTGAGGAAGAAAAGCTTAAGGAAAGGTCTAGAGAGACCAAGAGGGCTAGGAACGGAGATGGTAACTTTTTGCATGCAAGGTTCGATGGACATGGTCATCCTAGATTTCGACAAAGGTTCTCTGGCCAAGGCTCATCCAATGCTCCTCCGAAGTTCAACAATGATAGGGTGTGTAACCCCAAGTCTCAAGGAGAAAATAATGGTGGTTCTTTATTGGCTCCTTGTGCCATGTGTGGGAAAAAGCATGAGGATATATGTCTAGCCGGTATGAATAGTTGTTATAGTTGTGGAAAGAGTGGTCACAAGATAAGGGATTGTCCATCTCTCACGGCCAAGGGATGGGAGAACAAGAAAGCTCCACCTAGGGGATCGGGTTCGAATGCTTAGAAGCAACACAGATTTTATGAACTTCAGGCTCGTCATGAGCAAGAGAGCTCTCTTGAGGTGGTTATCGGTATGTTAAGAGTTTTCCATTTTGATGTGTATGCCTTGCTTGATCCCGGTGCTACCTTATCTTTTGTGATGCCCTATTTGGCCATGCGGTTTGATGTTGTTCCGAATATATTGCTAGATCCTTTTCGTGTCTCTACTCCGATTGGAGAATCTATCTTAGCTAAGAGGGTCTATAGAAATTTCCCCATTTCCCTATCCCATAAAGTTACTCTTGTGGATCTCGTAGAGCTAAATATGCTAGATTTTGATGTTATTCTTGGGATGGATTGGTTGCATGCTTGTTATGCCTCGATTGATTGTAGGACCCGAATGGTCAAATTTCAATTCCCAAGTGAGCCTATCCTGGAGTGGAAGGGAGAAAATTCTATGTTTAGAGGTCAATTTGTTTCTTACCTAAAAGCTAGAAAGATGATCTCTAAGAGTTGCATTTACCATCTTGTTAGGGTGAGGGCTGTAGATTCTGAAACACCCCTACTCTTGAGTCGGTCCCTGTTGTTAATGAGTTTCAGGAAGTGTTTCCCGATGATTTGCCCGGTATTCCGAGCGAGCGAGAAATAGACTTCGATATTGACCTTCTCCTAGATACGCAACCTATTTCTATTCCTCCTTATAGAATGGCTCCGGTGGAACTTAAGGAATTAAAGAGAAATTAAAAGACTCGTTGGATAAGGGTTTCATCCGGCCAAGTATCTCTCCGTGGGGTGCTCCGGTCTTGTTTGTAAGGAAGAAAGATAGTTCACTCCGTATGTGTATTGACTATCGCCAATTGAACAAGATTACAATTAAGAATAAATATCCTCTTCCAAGGATAGATGACTTGTTTGATCAACTTCAAGAGGCTAGTTATTTCTATCAGATCGACCTTCGTTCGGGTTATCACCAGTTGAGGGTGAAAGAGGATGATATTCCAAAAAAGGCTTTCCGAACTAGGTATGGTCACTACGAGTTCTTGGTGATGTCATTTGGGTTGAAAAATGCTCCGGCCGCATTTGTGGACTTGATGAATAGAGTGTTTAAGCAATACCTTGACATGTTTGTGATTATGTTTATTTACGATATTTTGATATACTCAAAGAATGAGGGTGAGCATTTTAATCATTTGAGGGTTGTATTGCAAGTCCTCAAGGACCAACAACTCTTTGCAAAGTTTAGTAAATGTGAGTTTAGGTTATGATCCGTGGCTTTTCTTGGTCACATTGTTTCCAGTAAAGGTATTGAGGTAGATCCTAAGAAGACGGATGCGATTAAGAATTGGCCTAGACCTCTATCACCTTCGGATATTCGTAGTTTCCTGGGTTTAGCCGGTTATTATAGGAGGTTTGTTGAAGGATTCTCCTCGATTGCTTCTCCATTGACGGCTTTGACTCAAAAAAAGGTTAAATTAATGTGGTCCGAGGCATATGAGAAGAGTTTCCAAGAATTCAAAGATAGACTTACTTCGGCTCCGATATTGACTCTATCGGAAGGATCCGATGGGTTTGTGGTTTATTGTGATGCCCCGATAATTGGGTTAGGATGTGTTCTTATGCAAAATGAGAAATTCATTGCTTATGCCTCAAGGCAACTTAAGGTACACGAAAAGAACTATCCTACTAATGACTTGGAATTAGAAGTGGTTATGTTTGCTTTGAAAATATGGCGACATTATTTGTATGGGGTGCATGTAGATGTTTTCACCGATCATAAGAGTTTGCAATATTTGTTTGAACAGAAAGATTTGAATCTCCGCCAAAGAAGGTCACTTGAGTTGTTAAAAGACTATGATATGAGTGTTCTCTATCAACCCGCTAGGCTAACGTGGTGGCGGATGCTCTTAGTCAATTATCTATGGGTAGTGTTGCTCATGTTGAGGATGGTAAGAAAGAGTTGGTTCGTGATGTTCATAGTTTGGCCCGATTGGGTGTTCGGTTGATTGATTCTGCTAAAGGTGGTGTTACGGTTCATAATGGTTCCAAATCCTCTTTTGTGCATGATGTGAAAGCTAAGCAAGATCTTGATCCTAACTTGGTTGAACTAAAGGAAGCGGCACTCAAGATGCCCATAGAGGTTTTCTCCCAAGGGGGAGATGGTGTGCTTCGATATCAAAGTCGTTTATGTGTTCCCAATGTTGATGACTTGAGAGGACAAATTTTATCGAAAGCCCATAGTTCCCAATATTCCATCCACCCAGGAGCTACCACAATGTACCGTGATTTTTGGGAGATCTATTGGTGGAACGGAATGAAGAAAGATATTGCGGATTTGTGGCTAAGTATCCTAATTGTCAACAAGTGAAAGTTGAGCCTCAAAAGCCGGGAGGTTTGACCCAAGATATTGGTGTTCCTACTTGGAAGTGGGAAGATATGAATATGGATTTTATTGTTGGTCTGCCTCGCACTAGGCTACAATATTATTTGATTTGGGTTGTGGTTGATAGAATGACGAAGTCAACTCATTTCATTCCAGTCAAAACTTCGTATTCTGCGAAGGATTATCCTAAGTTGTACTTGAGGGAAATGGTGAGGCTTCATGAAGTTCCTTTATCCATTATCTCCGATTGTGGTGCATAATTCACCTCTCAATTTTGGAAGTCATTCCAAAAAGGCCTTGGTACTCGTGTTAAGCTTAGTACGGCCTTTCACCCCCAAACTGATGGGCAAGCGGAACGTACTATTGAAACTTTGGAAGATATGTTGAGAGCTTGTGTAGTTGATTTCAAGGGTACTTGGGATGATCATTTGCCTTTGATTGAGTTTGATGATAATAATAGCTATCATTCTAGCACTGGTATGGCTCCATTTGAGGCTCTCTATGGTATGAGGTGTAGGTCTCCTATAGGTTGGTTGAAGTTGGTGAAGTTGCTTTGATAAGCCCAGAGTTGGTGCATGAGGCTATGGAGAAAGTTTGACTTATTAGGGAAAGGTTGAAAATGGCCCAAAGTAGGATAAATTCCAATGCCGATGTTAGAAGAAGAGATTTAGAATTTGATGTTGATGATTGGGTTTACTTGAAAATTTCACCCATGAAGGGTGTAATGAGATTTGGGAAGAAAGGGAAGCTTAGTCTCTGCTGTTTAGGCCCATATCAGATTTTGAGGCGTGTTGGTAAGGTTGCTTATGAACTTGACTTGCCTAATGATTTGGCATCGGTGCACCCGATTTTCCATGTCTCATTGTTGAAGAAATGTGTTGGTGATTCGACATTTATAGTGCAATTAGAGAATCTCGGCATAAATGATAGTCTTTCCTATGAAGAAATTCCGATTGAGATTTTACATCGGCAAATTCGGAAGTTGAGGAATAAGTTGCTTCCGTGAAAGTTCTTTGGAGGAATCAATTAGTTGAGGGTGCTACTTGGGATGCTGAGGCCGATATGATGTCCCAATATCCTCTTCTCTTTCCTTCCTATCCTACTCTAGATTGAGGTACCTAGTTCCTCATGGTTCATTATTTGGTCTCATGTGTCATAGTTGATTTCCATGATTCCTTGATTATGCATGTTCATGAAGAGTCTAGTATGATTATGTGCATTAAGTATGAGTTGTACAAAGTCTTCATGAAATTATGTGTTGAACATGCTTTAGCGTGGAGTTGATGTTTCCTCCTCGGATATGTGCATTTATGTGATTATATGCTAGATTGGGTTGTTAGTCCGTGTCTATTACCCTTCTCTTGATGTCTTGATTCTCATTCGAGGATGAATGTTCCCAAGGGGGAGATATTGTAATACCCCTAGCTTCCAAAGAATGAAAATGCAGAATTTAACTAAAGGCAGTGACCTATGGAGGCCACCTACGGGCCGTAGAAGGAGTGACGGGCCGTAGGTAGGGAACTGTTGATGTCATTGTGCACTTCAGGATTCCCAAGTTTCTGAACTTTGACCTATGGAGTATCAGGACGGGTCGTAGATCGATTGACGGTCTGTAGCTAAGACTCGTAGGTGTCCCCCAGACTTAGTTTTAATTTTTTACTTAGAAGGCTGGCCTATGACTTTAATGTAAGGTCTATCGATGGACCTACGAGCCGTACATTGATGTCGTTGTTGCATGTCCACTAAATATTAGTTTCTGAATCTTTTGACGGAAGGATAGTACGGTCCGTCGTCTGACCTACGGACCATAGATCCCCTCCATCGATTGGCCCCGATAGTTATTAAATAAGGGCTTTTTGGCCTTTTCCCAAATTGTTTACCTATTAAGCTAAGTCGGTTATACCCTTAATCTAAGACCTATAAAAACTTTCTAAGCCTAATTCCTCTCATTTTAATTCATTCCTAAACTCTCATCTCTCAAATACTTCTCTATCTAAAAGAACTCTCTCAACTCTCAAGGAAGAAGAAGAAGTTAGGATCCTCCATTGAAGACCATCAATCTTCTCCAATTTTCTTGTGGATTTCATTGAGGTATGATAGTGTTCACCATTAGGAGTCCTTTCGTCCAATGGGTCCTCTCTCTTCCTCATGATTTTCAAAGGTTTACTCTAACCCAATTGAATTAGGGTTTTGATCAATCATTGTGGGTTCTTCAATTATGATTTCAATTGTCGATTTTATGAATTGTAGTGAACGATCTAGCGTGATAAAGTAACTTAGTACACGAATTAGCGTGAATTACATGATTTGACGTAAAGATTGCATGAACACCCATGATTCCAAGCTAATTCTCCCCAAATTCTCTATGAAACTAAGCATGAATTATGAATGAATTGAGGATAATACTATGAATTTAGCAAGATCAAGTCAAAAGCATGATTTTCCTCTATTAAGTGAGTTCCTTCAAGTATGGGTAAAATGTCTTAATTATGGCTTTCTAAGCATCAGATTGAATTGATTTGAATGATATGAGTTGAACTTGCATGAACCCATATGAACTCTATGAAGTATGAATTATGAGCATGATAATCTAAGTGAAGAAGAAGCTAATGAACTTGTGCATGTCTCATATGAAGTTAATAATGAATTAAGGGTGCTTTGAGAGTGAAGTGCCAAAGTTATGATATGATGATGCTATGGTTGAGTTGTGAAATGTTTTCTCACAAAATACTCCCAATATGACTTAAAAGAACAAGAGGCGATTACCCATGTTCTTAAGGAGCTATTCTAATGACGTAAGCTTGGACAAGGTCCATGGAAGATGAAACGTCTATAAGCATGATTTTAGCTTGGATTGGTAACTCTAGTTGTACCTCTCCATGTATAATGATCTTAATATTGTCATGACCCAGGGTAACTCCTAGATTTAACACGGCGTACCAGACCCTGAGAGGCCTCATACAAGCCCTCAGTATACATAACATACAAGATAATAGAGAAGTAAGAGTTCAAAAGAGCATTTTATATCAACGCTTTACTCCCAACAGCGGAAGTCTACAACTCATGTCTCAGAGCCTTCTAATATCATAGAATACGAATAAAAGTAATAGGGACGCTACCAAATACAATATCCAACTTAAGGAAAGACATCAAATGTAAATCCAACAAGGCTACGTCCTCGGATGGATGAGGACTCACCAAGTCTTCTTGTCAACTCTAAGTCAATTAGCCACGAGTAGGAGAACTTCCACGTCCTACACCAAAGAAGTTGATGCAGACAAAAGTATGCGTTAGCACAATAAAGTACTAAGTATGATAGCCATGCATATAAACTCATAAAACATGTTGGAAATTGAGATATAAACATGACATGCAATTGGCCAAGCTAAACATGATACGGCATATTAGCAAATAGCATAAAGCATAAACCATGGCCAAAGCAAGCTAAATCATCTTCCTTTTACTCTTCTTATCTTTACTTTACTTTTTGTAACCCATGCACCATTGTGCAAGCTGAAGTGTGGGAAAAGCCTCAAACCGATCTGTAGACCATGGAATAACTCAACATGGAATGCGGTGTCTGCCCTACACCGAAAAAGGCCCATTCTACTTGCCAAGGTAAAATCCTGAACCATAGCATACGTGGATCCACTAGCTAAGCAGATATGGGCCTGTTAAGACCACCTATGGTGGCACATAGGCATAGGACATATGGGGACTTGTCAGTCCACTCGGTTCTATGTATAATTCCCACTATACAATCATAACTACTGATATCCATGGAAAGGTACAACTGGGGTTGCCAATGCAAGCTAAACATGACTTCACATACCATGGACTAGTCCAAGCTTACTTCATTGAGTGTTTCTTCTTTCATGGACTTGTCCAAGCTTACACCCCTAGAATAGCTTCTCTAAGCTCTTGATTCAATTTTAGTTAAGCAAACCTTTTAACAAGTTATGAATCCTTTACATGAGAGAAAACCTTTCACAAGCTTAGGTTGAGCATTATATGAGAAAATCCTTTCAAGACTCAACATCAACATATCATAGATTTCATATAAAACATGCTTGATTCTATAAACCTCTTTCTTCATGATTCTATCATGCTTTTTTTCATAGCTAATGGGTTCATATTGCCTTTATTTTAAACCATGAAATTCAATGCAAGCTAGCTCTTAAAAGTCATAATCAAGGAAATTTAGTCATACTTGAAGTAACCCACATAAAAGAGGAAAATCATGCTTTTTACATGAACATGCTAAATTCATGCACTTAACCCCAATTCATGCTCAATTTCATAGATGATCCCTCAATTTCATCAATTCTTATCTCAACCTAACAATCAAGGCATAGATTATCAAATTGGGGAGAATTTACTTGGGATCATGGGGGTTCATGCAATAATTACAACTAGACATGTAATTCACGCTAGATCGTGCACTAAATTACTTTACCCACGCTAGATCGTGCACTACAAAGCATAAAAATCAGTAAGTGGACTCATACTAAAAGAACCCATAACAATTGATGAAACCCTAGCTTACTTGAAGAGAATTGAACCTTGAAATTCATGAAGAAAAGGGAGGGCCCAATGGAGGAAGCAACTCCATTGGTCAATACCATCATACCTTAGCAAAGCCCACTAGAAATTGGAGGAGATTGGGTGACCTTCAATGGAGGACTTAGCTTCTTCTTCTTCCTTGAGCTAGAGAGGATTTCTTTTAGAGAGAGAAATATTTGAGAGGTGAATTTAGGGAATGATTTAGAATGAAGTGATTTAGGTATAGAAAACTATATATAGGACCTTCATTAAGGGTAAAACCACCTTAGTTAATTAAGGAATTAACCAGGGAAAAGACCAAAAAGCCCTTAATTAAAAACGGTCGGGGCCCATATACGGCCAGGACCTACGGCTCGTACGTCCACTGACGAACCGTACTATTGAACCGTCTAAAGATTCAGAGAGTTGGTATTTGGGGACCCTGCAACGACGGCTTCAATCTATGGTTGGTAGCTCCATCTACGGATCGTACACCTCATCCGTGGATCACAGCCTGAGTTTCAAGAATTTAACCAAGTTTGGGGGATATCTACGGTTGCTTTCTATTGACCGTCAACTGACTTACGATCCATCCTGCTACTCCATAGATCACACTTCACAGACTGAGAATTACTGAAATTGACAGAGCCATTGACGGCTCCTCACCTACGGCCTGTCAACCTGACTACGGCCCATTAGTGGCCTCCGTAGGTCATTGCCTACAGGTAATTCTGCATTTTCATTCCTTGGAAAGCTGGGGTATTACAATATCTCTCCCTTGGGAACATTCATCCTCGAATGAGAACTTGGACATCATGAGAAGGGTGATAGACTCGGACTAACAACCCAACCTAACATGCAGGCATATAAATGCACAAATTCGATGAGGAAACATCAACTCCAAGCTAACGTATGCTCAACACTAAATTCATGAAGACTTTATGCAACTTATACTCAATGCACATATATCAAATTAGACTCTCCATGAACATGCATAAAAATCAAGGAATCATGGAAATCAATTATGACACATGAGACCAAAAGAATGAACCATGAGGAACTAGGTACCTCTAGCTAGAGGAGGATCGGAAGGAAAGAGATGAGGGTAGCGGGACTTCATATCGGCCTCGGCCTCCCAAGTAACACCATCGACTAATTGATTCCTCCACAGAACTTTCACTGAAGCAATTTCTTTACTTCTCAACTTCAAGACTTATCGGTCTAAAATCTCAATATGAACCTCTTCATAGGAAAGACTATCCTTTATGCCAAGAGTCTCTATTGGAACTACAGAGGTTGGATAACCAACACACTTTTCAACAATGAGACGTGGAAATCCAGATGCACCGATGTCAACTCATTAAGCAAATCAAGCTCATAGGCAACCTTACCAAGACGTCTCAAAATCGGATATGGGCCTACAAAGCGGGGACTAAGCTTCCCTTTCTTCCCAAATCTTATTACACCCTTCATAGGTGAAATTTTCAAGTAAACCCAATCATCAACATCAAATTCTAATCCTCTTCTTCTAACATCGGCATAAGACTTTTGTCGACTTTGAGCCGTTTTCAGCCTTTTTCTAATAAGCCAAACTTTCTCCATAGCCTCATGCAATAACTCGGGGCCTATCAAAGCAACTTCCCCTATTTCAAACCAACCTATGGGAGATCTACACCTCCTACCATAGAGAGCCTCAAATGGAGCCACACTAATACTAGAATGGTAGCTATTATTATAAGCAAACTCGATCAAAGGCAAATGGTCATCCCAAGTACCCTTGAACTCAATAACACAAGCTCTCAACATATCTTCTAAAGTCTGAATAGTATGCTCCGCTTGCCCGTCAGTTTGGGGATGAAAGGCCGTTCTAAGCTTAACATGAGTACCAAGACCTTTTTGGAATGACTTCCAAAATTAAGAAGTAAACTAGGCACCTCGATAGGAGAAAATAGATAAAGGCACTCCATGCAGCCTAACCATCTCCCTTATGTACAACTTAGGATAATCCTCCACAAATAAGAAGTTTTGTTAGGAATGAAATGGGCTGACTTGGTCATTCTATCAACCACAACTCAAATCGAATCATAATGTCACCTTGTGCGAGGTAAACCTACTACAAAATCCATATTCACATCTTCCCACTTCCAAGTAGGAGTCTCTATGTTTTGGTCAAGCCTCCCGGTCTCTAATGCTCAACCTTCACTTGTTGGCAATTAGGACACTTAGCCACAAATTAAGCAATGTCTTTCTTCATTCCATTCCACCAATAGATTTCCCACATATCACGATACATCTTGGTAGCACCCGAGTGAATTGAATATCTAGAACTATGAGCTTCCGACAAAATTTTCCCTCTCAAATCATCAATGTCGGGAACACATAAGCGACCTTGGTAACGAAGTACACCATCTCCCCCTTGGGAGAAAACCTCAATGGACTTCTTGAGAGCCGCTTCTTTCCATTCCACCAAATTAGGATCAAGGTCTTGCTTAGCTTTTACATCATGCACAAAAGAGGATTCGGAACCATTGTGAATGGTAACTCCACCCTTAGCAAAATCAATCAACCGAACACCCAATCGGGCTAAACCATGGACATCACAAACCAACTCTTTCTTGCCATCCTCAATATGTGCAACACTGCCTATAGATAATCTACTAAGAGCATCCGCCACCACATTAGCCTTGTCGGGGTGATAGAGAACACTCATATCATAATCTTTTAGCAATTCAAGCCATCTTCTTTGGCGGAGATTCAAATCTTTCTGCTTGAACACATACTGGAGACTCTTATGATCGTTGAAGACATCTACATGTAATCCATACAAGTAATGTCACCATATTTTCAAAGCAAACACCACCGCTGCCAACTCTAAGTCATGAGTGGGATAGTTCTTCTCATGCACCTTTAGTTGCCTTGAAGCATAGGCAATCACTTTCCCATTTTGCATTAGAACACACCCTAGCCCAATCCTTGAGGCATCACAATACACTACAAAACCATTGGTTCCTTCCGGTAGAGTCAATATCGGGGCCGAAGTAAGTCTGTCTTTCAATTCTTGAAAACTCTTTTCACAAGCCTCGGACCACATAAACTTAGCTTTCTTTTGAGTCAAAGCCATCAACGGAGAAGAAATTGAATAAAACCCCTCAACAAACCTCCTATAATAACCGGCTAAACCCAAGAAACTACGAATGTCCAAAGGTGATAAAGGTCTAGGCCAATTCTTGACTGCTTCAGTCTTCTTAGGATCTACCTCAATACCCTTACCGGAAACAATGTGACCAAGAAAAGCCACGGATCTCAACCAAAATTCACACTTGCTAAACTTTGCAAAGAGTTGTTGATCCTTGAGGACTTGCAACACAACCCTCAAATGACTAGCATGCTCATCCTCACTCCTTGAGTAGATCAAGATATCATCTATAAACACAATCACGAACATGTCAAGGTATTGCTTAAACACCCTATTCATCAAGTCCATGAATGCAGTCGGAGCATTTTTCAACCCAAACGACATATCCAAGAACTCATAGTGATCATACCTTGTCTGGCAATCCGTTTTCAGAATATCATCTTCTTTTACCCTCAATTGGTGATAACCCGAACGAAGGTCGATCTTAGAAAAGTAACTAGCCCCTTGAAGTTGGTAAAACAAATCATCTATCCTTGGCAAGGGATACTTATTCTTTATTGTAACCTTATTCAATTGGCGATAGTCGATGCACATACAGAGTGAACCATCTTTCTTCCTTACAAACAATACCGGAGCACCCCATGGGGAAACACTTGGTCGGACGAAACCCTTATCCAACAAGTCTTTTAGTTGCTCTTTCAACTCTTTAAGTTCTGCCGGAGCCATTCTATAAGGAGGAATAGAGATAGGTTGTGTATTTGGGAGAAGGTCAATACCGAAGTCTATTTCCCTTTTAGGAGGAATACCAGGCAAGTCATCGGGAAACACTTTCAGAAACTCACTAGCAATGGGGACCGACTCAAGAGTAGGGGTTTTGGAATCTACATCCCTCACCCTAACTAGATGGTAAAAGCAACCCTTAGAGATCATCTTTCTAGCCTTTAGATAAGAAATGAATTGACCTCGAAACATAGAATTTCCCCCCTTCCACTCTAGGATAGGCTCATTAGGGAACTAAAACTTGACCACTCTAGTCCTACAATCAATAGAGGCATAACAAGCATGCAACCAATCCATCCCAAGAATGAAATCAAAATCTAGCATATCTAGGTCTATGAGATCGACAAGAGTAACTTTATGGGATAAGGAAATGGAGCTACCTCTATAAACCCTCTTAGCTAAAATAGACTCTCCTATCAGAGTAGAAACAAGGATAGGATCTAGCAACATATTTGGTACAATATCAAACCGCATGGCCACATAGGGCGTCAAAAGGACAAAGTAGCACTGGGATCTAACAAGGCATAGACATCAAAATGGAAAAATTTCAACGTACTGGTGACCACAACGGGTGAGATCTCTTTCTCATGACGAACTTGAAGTACATAAAATCTATTTTGCTTAGGAGCACTTGAACCCGAACTACTTGGGGCAGCTTGCTTACCCTCTCTTTCTTTAGCCAAGAGAGATGGTCAATCTCTCATCCTGCGACCAGCCTTACCACAAGTATAGCAACCATCCGAACCAACTAGGCATTTTCCTTCATGCCTCCTCCCACATCTAGTACAACTAGGCAAAGAAGATCCACCACCATTCCCCCCTTGAGGCTTGGGGTTTGGCACCCTATCATTGTTTGATCTTGGAGGAGCCTTGGAAGAACCTTGATTAGAGAACCTTTGGCAAAATCTTGAATGACCACGCCCATCGAATTTGGCATGAGAAAAGTTGCCATCTCCAGTTCTAGCCCGCTTAGTCTCTCTAGATCTCCCTTTAAGCTTTTCTTCTTCAATTTGTTTGGCATAAACCATGAGGTGAGAAATATCCATGTCATGCAAAAGCATGGCAGTGTGGCACTCTTTCACCAACATATCGGACACTCCCGACACAAATTTGCTCATTCTTGCCCTTGGGTCGGCAACTATGGATGGAGCATATCTTGCCAATTGTGTGAACTTCAATGAGTATTCTTTCACACTCATACTCCCTTGACGAAGATTAATAAACTCAAGCACCTTGTCCTCTCTCTTCTCAAGAGGGAAGAATCGATCAAGGAAAACACTCATACACCTCTCCCATCCTATGGGACCTTCATCAATAGCCCCTTCACTCTTCCATTGATTGTACCAAGTTTGGGCAACACCTTTAAGTTCATAAGCAGCCAACCTCGCCTTCTCTTCCCGTTTCACACCCATTATCATAAACACTTTATAAACCTCATCAATAAACTCTTGAGGATCCTCTTCCACCTTAGAGCCATAAAATTCTAGAGGATTCATCCTTGTAAAGTCTCTCACCCTTGATGCCGCCGTACCCACATTTTGGTTCATGGGAATCACCACTTCTCTATTGGCTTGGGCCGTCACGGCTTGGGCCAAAGCTTGGAAAGCAGCCCTAAATTCTTCAGGGGTCACTTGCTCAGCCAAAAGGTCGGCCGAAGCTTGTGGAGCTTGAGGAGGAGCTTCTTGCCCTTCATTCACTCTTGCATTTCTAGTAGCGTAGGCCCTTCGAGATGCCATATCCTGAAACGCGTAGGATAGGTGATTAGGAGAGAGATATAGAGTTGAACTCTATGTCACGACTCACGAGTAACAAAAGAAGTGAAGTTTCCAAAACATCTTGTAGCCTCTCATTCATAAGTCTGGCGCGCTTCACACCCGTGAACAAGACTCTACTCGATGCGGCTTATGAGACATCCTAAATCTTTCCAAAACCTTGCGCTTTGAATACCAAATTTTTCACGACCCAGGGTAGCTCCTAGAGGTAACACGACGTACAAGACCCCGAGAGGCCTCATACAAGCCCTTAGCATACATAACATACAAGATAATAGAGAAGTAAGAGTTCAAAAGATCCTTTTATATCAAAGCTGTACTCAAAATAGTGGAAGTCTACAACTCATGTCTCAAAGACGTCTAATATCATAGAATACGAATAAAAGTAATAGGGACGCAGCCCAATACAATATTCAATATAAGGAAAGACATCAAATGTAAATCCAACAAGGCTACGTCCTCGGATGGATGAGGACTCACAAGGTCTTCTTGTCAACTCTAAGTCAATGCTCTAGCCACGAGTAGGAGAACTACCACGTCCTACACCAAAGAAGTTGATGCAGGCAAAAGTATGCGTTAGCACAATAAAGTACTAAGTATGATAGCCATGCATATAAACTCATAAAACATGCTAGAAACTGAGATATAAACATGACATGCAATTGGCCAAGCTAAACATGATAAGGCATATAAGCAAATATCATAAAGCATGAACCATGGCCAAAGCAAGCTAAATCATCTTCCTTCTACTCTTTTTATCTTTACTTTACTTTTAGTAACCCATGCACCATTATGCAAGCTGAAGTGTGGGAAAAGCCTCAAACCGATCTGTAGACCATGGAATTACTCAACATGGAATCCAGTGTCTGCCCTACACCAAAAAAGTCCCATTCTACTTGCCAAGGTAGAATCCTGAACCATAGCCTACGTGGATCCACTAGCTAAGTTGATATGGGCCTGCTAAGACCACCTATGGGAGAACATAGGCATGGACTTTTCACCCGTCCACTCGGTTCTATGTATAATTCCCACTATACAATCATAACTACTGATATCCATGGAAAGGTACAACTGGGGTTGCCAATCCAAGCTAAACATGACTTCACATACCATGGACTAGTCCAAGCTTACTTCACTAAGTGTTTCTTCTTTCATGGACTTGTCCAAGCTTACACCCCTAGAATAGCTTCTCTAAGCTCTTGATTCAATTTTAGTTAAGCAAACCTTTTAACAAGTTATGAATCCTTTACATGAGAGAAAACCTTTCACAAGCTTAGGTTGAGCATTATATGAGAAAATCCTTTCAAGACTCAACATCAACATATCATAGATTTCATATAAAACATGCTTGATTCTATAAACCTCTTTCTTCATGATTCTATCATGCTTTTTCTTCATAGCTAATGGGTTCATATTGCCTTTATTTTAAACCATGAAATTCAATGCAAGCTAGCTCTTAAAAGTCATAATCAAGGCAATTTAGTCATACTTGAAGTAACCCACATAAAAGAGGAAAATCATGCTTTTTACATGAACATGCTAAATTCATGCACTTAACCCCAATTCATGCTCAATTTCATAGATGATCCCTCAATTTCATCAATTCTTATCTCAACCTAACAATCAAGGCATAGATTATCAAATTGGGGAGAATTTACTTGGGATCATGGGGGTTCATGCAATAATTACAACTAGACATGTAATTCACGCTAGATCGTGCACTAAATTACTTTACCCACGCTAGATCGTGCACTACAAAGCATAAAAATCAGTAAGTGGACTCATACTAAAAGAACCCATAACAATTGATGAAACCCTAGCTTACTTGAAGAGAATTGAACCTTGAAATTCATGAAGAAAAGGGAGGGCCCAATGGAGGAAGCAACTCCATTGGTCAATACCATCATACCTTAGCAAAGCCCATTGGAAACTGGAGGAGATTGGGTGACCTTCAATGTAGGACTTAGCTTCTTCTTCTTTCTTGAGCTAGAGAGGATTTCTTTTAGAGAGAAATATTTGAGAGGTGAATTTAGGGAATGAGTTAGAATGAAGTGATTTAGGTATAGAAAACTATATATAGGACCTTCATTATGGGTAAAACCACCTTAGTTAATTTGGGAATTAACAAGGGAAAAGACCAAAAAGCCCTTAATTAAAAACTGTTGGGGCCCATCTACAGTGAGGATCTACGGTCCGTACATCCACTGACGGACCGTCCTGGTGAACCATCTAAAGATTCAGAGAGTTGGTATTTGGGGACCCTGCAATGACGGCTTCAATCTACGATTGGTAGGTCCATCTATGGACCGTACACCTCAACCGTGGATCACTACCTGATGTTCAAGAATTTAACCAAGTCTTGGGGATATCTACGGTTACTTTCTATGGACCGTCAACTGACTTACGATCCATCCTGCTACTCCGTAGATCACACTTCAAAGACTGAGAATTATTAAAATTGACAGAGCCATTGACGGCTCCACACCTACGGCCCATCAACCTGACTACGGCCCGTAAGTGGCCTCCATAGGTCATTGCCTATAGGTAAATTCTGCATTTTCATTCCTTGGAAAGCTGAGGTATTACAAATATGTTAATGACTAATCCGTGGGAATTATGCTTAGCACCAAGTGGATATTGAGATGGAAGCCCTCCCGTTAGTAGAGCCCGGGTCTTCTAGTGAAAGCTCTCCCGTTAGTAGAGGCCGGGTTTTCTAGATGGAGCTCTCTTGTTAGTTGAGGCCGAGTCTCCTAAAGCAATCTCTATGACATAAACTATGTTGCCACCATAGGATGTTGTCTTTAAGTAGACATTAGTTAGTGGATCCACATAAGCTAAGAAGTTGATGGTCTTACCTTGGCAAGTAGGACACCTCTTTTCGGTGTGGGGTAGACACCTGATTCCATGTTGATAGCTCACATGGTCTTATATGTGGGTTAAGGCTATTCCCCACAAGTTAATGAACAAGTGTTCTCATGATAAAGAAAAGAAAAGATGATTTAGCCTGCTTTGACCTTGATATATGCTTTATGTTTTATGTTTCTCATGTTTATCATGCTTTAAGTTTTGCCATTGCATGTCATGATTATATTTCACTCTAGCATTATTTATGTGTTTATATGCATTTCTATCATACTTAGTACTTAATTGTGCTAATGCATACTTTTGCCTAAATTAACTTCTTTGGTGTAAGACGTGGTGATTCACCTTCCACTCGTGGCTAGAGTTTGATTAGAAAGTTGATAGAAGACTTGGTGAGTCCTCATCCATCCGAGGACATAGCCTAGATCTTATTTCTTTTTCATGTATTTTCTTTCAGTTTTCAAATTGTATTGGGTTACGTCCCAAACTTTATCTTTACTTTAGATTGGCTTTGAGACATCGAGATGTAGACTTTCGCTGTTTCTTTGAAAGTTTTGCTATGAAATCTCTTTTGAACTCTATCTCTTTATGATCTTGTATGTATGTATGCTAAGTGGCTTGTATGAGGCCTCTCTGTATCTTGTAAGCCATGTCACATCTAGGGGGTACCTTGGGTTGTGACACCAATATGTGGCAACCTCGGCGACAATAGTCAGACTCGGCAAACATGTTCGGCGAGTCACCATTCCTCATCTAACCCATCATTTGCTTCAGACTTCAAGTGTTTGAATCTTAGTTGGCAAACTCAATCTAGTCTGCCTTTTAGATTCGGCAGATAGTCGAGTACCACCTTTGTTTGCATTTTGAACCTTCACTTTAAATCAATGTCCTCTCACCATCGGTGATGGTCTTCTTGTTTTCCCTTCAATGTCATGACCCAAAGTACTCCCTAGAAGTGGAATAGCATATAAGACCCCGAGAGGCCCTACACAAGCCACTTAGCATACATTATACAATATAATAGAAATAGAAGAGTTTAAAAAGATTATTTCATATAAAAGAGTTTGACAAGCGGAAGTCTAAACATTAGTCTCAGGATGCCATCTACTACATCAACAGAAGGGATTTGAGAAATAACCCATAACATAAAGCTATAAAAGTGACATCATTCTCGAAGTATGAGGAGTCACCAAGTCTTAAAATATCTAATGCAATCAACTAGCCACGAATGGAGGGAGAAGAGTCGTCAAGCCCTACATTAGTGAGACAATATAGGCACAAGTATGCGTTAGTACATGGAATGTACCAAGTATGATAGCGATGCATAAGAGATGTGAAATCATGATAAAAGAGATTTTACATGACATGCAATGACCAAGCTAAATCATAAAATAACATGTTAGGAAACATAAATCATAACCATGGTCAATGCAAGCTAATCATCTTGTAATACACATTTGAAATACTTTCAGAAATTAGCATTACTTCATTATTATGGGAAGCTTAGACTTAATCGACATAGACCATGTGAGCTATAACATGGAATTCGATGTCTATCCCACACCGAAAAGAGATTGTCCTACTTTCCAAGGTAAGGACCATGAACTTGAGCTAAAGTGGATCCACTAGCTAATGTGTATATAAGACAAACCTATGGTGGAACATAGTTATGGGACAAGTGTAATCGCCGCTTGTCCACTCGGTGCTAAACATAAATCCCACAAAATAGTCATTAATCATAATCATCTTATTATCCATAGAAAGGCACAATTTAGAAGCCAATGCAACCTAAAGTTCATAAGGATAGCTCCTTAGTCTTGATTCAACTTAGGTGAGAAATCCTTTCAACCTTATGAATCCTTTGTGTGAGAAATACCTTTCACAACAACAACAACATTGAAGCTTCACTCTCAAAACAACCTTAAATCAATTATATCAATTCCATGAGGAAATATGCATATCTTCATAAATTCATCTTTCATACTTCAATAGCCTCATCATATGATCATAGTCTAAAAATCCTGGATCATGCATGGGTTCATGTGAATTCAACTTTAAAACATGCAAATTACTCCAATTCATGCCTAAAAGACATAAAACAATAAATTGGACCATAATTGATAAGAACCCATGAGATTGAATAAAACCCTTTTTTCAATTAGATATACTAACTTGTAAAATTGGAGAATTTATGAACCCTATGGAGGAAAGGACTCCATAAGTGAATACTATCATACCTTGATGTCAAAAGCCCAAAATCAATGGTGAATTTGGAGACTTGATCTTGAAACCCTAGACTTCTTCTTCAAGCTTTAGAGAGAAAATTTTGGGGGAAGAACTTGGAGGGATTTGAGGAAATTTGAAGAATGATTTAAAATAGTTGGATTTTAGTCTTAAAAGACTTATATAGGGTCTAGGATTAGGATCAAAATGACCTAGTTAAGGCATTAATCAATTAGAGAAAAAGACCAAAAAGTCCCTAAAAATGAACTGTCGACTTGACCTACGGTCCTTAGGTCCTACTATGGACTGTCCTGGTCAATCAAAGGTAGATTCAGAAACCATCATTTTGGACCTTCGAATGAAGTGACCCATGTACGGTTGGTAGGTCTACCTACGGACCATACATGGCCACCGTAGGTCACAATCTTTACCATTAAATTTCACTAAGTCTGGGAGTGAGCTATGAGACTTGCTTACGACTCATACCTAGGGTGATGGGCCGTCCTGGTGAATCGTAAAAAGGGTTTTGACACTTATTTTTGGAAAATCAATTCCCCACCACGTACGGATGCCACCTATAGCCCGTAGATGCTTCTACCAACCGTAGGTGGGAGCCATATGTCATGCCTGCAATTCCAAAACTTCATTTTCCTCCTTTTCCAAATACGAGGTGTTACAATATCTCCCCCTTGGGAACATTCATCCTCGAATGGAACTCAAGGAAACATAAAGAGGGTAGGAACAAGATCTAACCGCCCAACAAAAATATGATTTCATCAACAACACATAACCAAGGGGAAACATCAACTCCTAGCTTAAACATATTCAAAACGTCATTTCATAAGGTATCCATGCAAGTCATACTCAAAAGCACATAATCATAAAGAAATCAATCATAGCTATATCAAAATCTTAAAAGCATGTTTTCATGAGCATGCATGCATGGGAAAAAAACTAAGACATGATAATGAACCATGAGGAACTAAATACCTCTACCTAGAGTAGGATAGGAGGGAAAGAGATAGGGGTAACGGGACATTATATCGGCCTCGGCTTCCCAAGTAGCACCCTTAACTCTTTGATTCCTCCATAAGACCTTCACTGATGTAACTTCCTTATTCCTTAACTTCTTAACTTGCTGGTCCATAATCTCAATCGGAACTAATTCATAAGAAAGACTCTCATTTATACCAAGAATCTCCAATGGTACAATAGATGTCGGATCACCAACACATATGCATCGATTCTAAGTCATTAGGCAATTCAAGTTCATAGGCAACCTTACCAATTCACCTCAAAATCTTATATGGGCCCACATAACGGGGACTAAGCTTCCCTTTCTTTTCAAACCTCATTACACCCTTCATGGGTGAAATTTTCAAGTAAACCCAATCATTAACATCAAATTCTAGATCTCTTTTTCTAACATCAGCATAGGATTTTTGTCAACTTTGAGTCGTTTTCAACCTTTCTCTAATAAGTCGAACTTTCTCCATAGCCTCATATACCAACTAGAGACTTGTCAAAGCAATCTCACAAACTTCAAACCAACCTATAGGAGATCTACACCTCCTACCATAAAAAGCCTCAAATAGAGCCATTCTAATACTCGAATGATAGCTATTATTATAAGCGAATTAATTCAAAGGCAAATGAGCATCCCAATTACCCTTGAAGTCAGTCACACATGCTCTCAACATATCTTCCAAAGTCTGGATAGTACGCTCCGCTTGCCAATCAATTTGAGGATGAAAGGTTGTACTAAGCTTAACATGAGTGCCATGGCCCTTTTGGAAAGATTTCCAAAACTGAGAAGTGAATTGGGTACCTGTAACACCTCGGATTTGAAAAGAAGAAAGTTGTAGGTTTACAAAAAAAAATGGTGCTAGCACTGACGGAGGCTACCTACGAACAGTAGGTTGACTTACCGTCCGTATGTGAGAACCGTAGGTGGCAGGACAATTGTTTTCAAAATGTCAAAGTCTCTGGATCTAACCTACGGTTGACCAGGATGGTCCATAGTTGGACCTACGGACCGTAGGTCGACCCCGAAAGTTATTTTTAAAGGGGCTTTTTGGTCTTTTCCCTAAATATTTAATTCCTAATCTAATTCTGGTACCCTTTAATCCTAGGAACTATATAAGCCTTCTAAGCCTAATTTCTACCCTTCCTAATCACTTTTCAACTATTCCCAAAACCTCTCCAAATATTTCTCTCTCTAAGAAGAGGAAGAAGAAAGCTAGGGTTTGAAGGACAAGTCCCCCAATCCTCTATTGATTTCAAGCTTTTGGAAATTGAGGTATGATAGCTTTCACCTATGGAGTCCATTCCTCCATAGGGTTCCTAAATTCCCCAATTTTCAAAGTAAGAATTCTTCATTGAATTTAGAGTTTTCTTCTATCATGTGGGTTCTTATCAATTATGATCAAATTGCTTTAATTATGACTTCTTATGCATGAAATTGAGTTGAATTGCATGTTTTAAGATGAATCCCCATGAACCCATGTGAATTCTATGATTTCTAGATTGTGACTCATGATGAATCTTTGATTTATGAAAAGATGAATTTTATGGAAATATGCATGTTCAATTATGAAATTTATGATGACTTAAGATTTGCTTTGAGAGTGAAGCATAATTGTTTATTCTTGTTGAGTTGTGAAAGGATTTCTCATATACAACTCATAACATGTTTTGTGAAAGGACTATTCTCACATAAAGGATTCATAAAGGGTTGAAAGATTTTCTCAACTAAACTTGAACCAGAGTTAAGGAGCTATTCTAATGAATGAAGGGGCAAGAGGTGATTACCCATGTTCCTTAAAGATAGACAAGAGATTATTACCCATGTCTACTAAAGATAAGAAGAATTATGATTTATGACTATTCAGTGGGAATTATGTTTAGCACCGAGTGGAAAAGTAGCGATTACCCATGTCCCATAAACTATGTGCCACCATAGGTTGTCTAGATAGACATTAGCTAGTGGATCCACTTAAGCTAGAAGACTATGGTTCTTACCTTGGCAAGTAAGGACACCTCTTTTCGGTGTGGCGTAGACATCGGATTCCATGTTTATAGCTCACATGGTCTTAAATGTCGGTTATAGGTAATTTCCCACAATAATGAATGAAAGTGACTTTCAAAGTATCTCATAAGTGTTTTAAGCATGTTTAGCTTGCATTGACCATGATCTTATGACTTATATTTCTAACCTCTTTTATCTCATGTTTCGGCTTGGTCTTTGCATGTCATGTAAATGTTCCGTTTTTGCATGATTTTATGGTTTTATGCATAGTTATCATACTTGGTACATGTTTGTTCTAACGCATACTTTTGCCCACATTTATTTATTGATGTAGGGCGTGACGACTCCTCCCCATCCACTCGTGGCTAGAGATTGTAGTAGAAGAACCTTGAAGACTTGGTGAGTCCTCACATTTCGAGGACATTTATCTTTCATGTCATTTACTTTCTTTGAACTTTGTATGGGTTACGTCCCAACTTTCATTCTATGAGATTAGATGGCTTTGAGGCTAAATATGGACTTCCACCACTTTTGATAAAACTCTTGGGTTATGAAGTTGTCTTTTCAACTCTTTAATTTCTATGATCTTGTAGTATGCATGTTAAGTGGCTTGTATGAGGCCTTTCGGGGTCTTGTACACCATGTCACGTCTAGGGGTTAGGTTGTGACAAACTTGGTATTCAGAGCACAAGGTTTAGAAAGGTCCTAGGAAGTCTCATAAGCCACGTCAAGTAGAGTCTTGTTCATGAGTGTGAAGCGCGCCACATTTATGAATGAGAGGCTATATAATGTTTAGGAAACATCACTTCTTCCATTACTCTTAATTCGTGCAATAGAGTTGAACTCTATATGTCTCTCTCCTATTCCCTATCCTATGCATTTCAGGATATGGCCACTCGAAGGGCATACACTAGAAGAAATACGAGAGAGAATGTGGAACAAGAAGCTCCTTCTCAAGCTCCTCATGTTCCAACTGACCCTTTGACCGAGCAAGTGACTAATGCGGAGTTTAGGGCTGCTTATCAAGTGTTGGCTCAAGCCAATAGGGAGATTGTGGCTCCCGTGAACCCAAATATTGGTATGGCGGCATCTAGAGTGAGGGACTTCACTATAATGAATCCTCTAGTGTTTCATGGCTCTAAGGTTGAGGAAGATCCTCAAGAGTTCATTGACGAGGTGTACAAGGTGCTAATGATCATGGGTGTGACGTCGGAGGAAAAGGCGGAATTTGTCACTTATCAAGTTAAGGATGTGGCTCAAGTGTGGTTTGAGCAATGGAAGAGTGAGAGGACGGATGATGCAGGTCCTCTTGATTGGGAAAAGTTCAAGGTTGCTTTCTTTGAAAGGTCTTTTCCCCTTGAAATGAGAGAGGCAAGGGTGCTTGAATTCATCAATCTTCGTCAAGGAAGCATGAGTGTGAAAGAGTATGCTTTGAAGTTCACACAATTATCTCGATATGCTCCTACTATGGTTGTAGATCATAGGGTGAGAATGAGTAAGTTTTTTTCTGGGGTGTCTGAAATAGTGGTCAAGGAGTGCCGTACCGCCATGCTTATCAATGACATGGAAATCTCTAGTCTCATGGTGCATGCCTAACAAATAAAAGAGGAGAAACTCAAGGAGAAATCTATGGAGGCGAAGAGGGCTAAGACCGGTGATGGTAACTTCTCGCATTCAAGGTCTGATGGACACAGCCGTTCTAGGTTTCGGCAAGGGTTTTTCGGTCAAGGTTCCTCAAATGCTCCTCCTAAGTTCAACAAGGATAGGGTGTCTAACCCTAAGCCTCAAGGAGGTAGTGGTGGTGGATTTTCATCAACTACTTGTGCTAAGTGTGGGAAAAAGCATGAGGGTAAATGTCTAGCTGGTTCCAATGCATGTTTTGGCTGTGGTAAGATGGATCACAAGATAAGGGATTGTCCCTTAGAGGCTAAGAATGAAGGAGATAATCGTCAATGGGCTCCACCTCAACATCCTACGGGTTCAAGTGGGAATCCAAAGAAAAACCGATTATATGCGCTCCAAACTCATCGTGAGCAAGAGTGTTCTCCTGATGTGGTTACCAGTATGTTGAAAGTCTTTCACCTTGATGTTTACGCTTTACTTGATCCCGGTGTTACCTTGTCTTTTGTGATGCCATATGTGGCTATTTGGTTTGATGTTCTTCTGGATGTATTGCTAAATCCTTTTTGTGTCTCTACTCCCATTGGTGAATCTATTGTGGCTAAGAGAGTCGATAGAAATGTCTCCATTTCCTTATCCCATAGAGTCACTCATGCTGATCTCGTAGAGCTTGATATGTTAGATTTTGATGTTATCCTTGGGATGGATTGGTTGCATTCTTGTTATGCTTCTATTGATTGTAGGACCCGAGTGGTTAAGTTCCAATTTCCAAATGAGCCTATCCTAGAGTGGAAAGGGGGAAACTCTATGCCTAAGGTTAAGTTTATTTCTTGTCTTAAAGCTAGAAAGATGATTTCTAAGGGTTGCATATAACATCTTGTTAGGTTGAAGGATGTGGATTTTGAAACCCCTACTCTTGAGTCAGTCCCCGTTGTTAATGAGTTTCTAGAAGTGTTTCCCGATGATCTACTTGGTGTTCCTCCTGAAAAGGAAATAGACTTTGGTATTGACCTTCTCCCCGATACGCAACCTATCTATATCCCTTCTTACCGAATGGCTCCGGCAGAACTTAAGGAATTAAAGGAACAATTGAAAGATTTGTTGGATAAAGGCTTCATCCAACTGAGTATCTCTCCATAGGGTGCTCCAGTTTTGTTTGTTAGAAAGAAGGATGGTTCTCTCCGAATGTGCATTGACTATATCCAACTGAACAAGGCTACCATTAAGAATAAGTATCCTCTTCCAAGAATAGATGACCTGTTTGATCAACTTCAAGGGGTGAGTTACTTCTCTAAGATCGATCTTTGTTCGGGTTATCACCAATTGAGGGTGAAGGAAGATAACATTCCAAAGACGGCTTTTCGGACTAGATACGGACACTATGAGTTCTTAGTGATGTCCTTTGGCTTAAAGAATGCTCTGGCCGCATTTATGGATTTGATGAATAGGGTGTTTAGACAATACCTTGATATGTTCATAATTGTGTTCGTTGATAATATTTTGATTTACTCAAGGAGTGATGATGAGAATACCGATCATTTAAGGATTGTGTTGCAAGTCCTCAAGGACCAATAACTCTTTGCCAAGTTTGATAAGTGTGAGTTTTGGCTAAGGTCTGTGGCTTTTCTTTGTCACATTAATTCCGGCAGAGGTATTGAGGTAGATCTTAAGAAGATGGATGCGGTTAAGAATTGGCCTAGACCTCTATCACCTTCGGATATTCAAAGTTTCTTGGGTTTGACTGGTTATTAAAGGAGGTTCTTTGAAGGGTTCTCTTCGATTGCTTCTCCATTGACGGCTTTGACTCAAAAGATGGTTAAGTTCACATGGTCCGAAGTGTGTGAAAAGAGTTTTTAAGAATTAAAAGATAGACTTACCTCAGTCCCGGTGTTGACCTTACCGAAAGGGTCTGATGGGTTTGTGGTTTATTGTGATGCTTCAAGGATTGGACTGGGGTGTGTCCTTATACAAAATGGGAAAGTCATTGCTTACGCTTCAAGGAAACTTAAGATTCATGAAAGGAACTATCCCACTCATGACATAGAACTAGTGACGGTTGTGTTTGCTCTAAAAATTTGGAGGCATTACTTGTATGGTGGTCATGTGGATGTATTCACCAACCATAAGAGTTTACAATACGTATTCAAACAGAAAGATCTAAATCTTCACCAAAGGAGGTGGCTTGAGTTGTTTAATGTCTATGACATGAGTGTCCTCTATCACCTCGGCAAGGCAAATGTTATGGCGGATGCTCTTAGTCGAGTGTCAATGGGTAGTATTGCTCACATTGAGGATGGTAAGGAATTGGTTCGAGATGTTCATAGATTGGCCCGATTGGGTGTTTGGTTGATTGATTCTAGTGAGGGTGGTGTTGTCATTCGTAATGGTGCAGAATCGTCCTTTGTGTCGGATGTGAAAGCAAAACAAGGTCTTGATCCAATTCTAATGGACTTGAAAGAAGTGGTGCTTAAATAGTCCGTTAAGGCTTTCTCCCAAGGGGGAGATGGTGTACTCCGATATCAAGGCCGCTCGTGTGTTCCAGATGTGGATAGCTTAAAGGAACAGATCTTATCAAAAGCCCATAGTTCTCGATATTCCATTCACCCGGGATCCACCAAGATGTACCGTGATTTGCGGGAGGTCTATTGGTGGAATGGGATGAAGAGGATATTTCGGAATTTGTGGCTAAGTGTCCTAATTGTCAATAAGTAAAAGTTGAACATCAAAAGCTAGGAGGTTTGCCTCAAGCTATTAATATACCCACTTGGAAGTGGGAGGATTTGAATATGGACTTCATTGTTGGTTTACCATGCACTCGGCGACAACATGAATCGATTTGGGTTATTGTGAATCGTATGACGAAATCAACCCATTTCATTCCCATCAAGGTTTCCTACTCGGGGGAGGACTATTCTAAGTTGTTCCTAAGAGAAATGGTTAGGTTGCATGGAGTGCCTTTATCCATTATCTCCGATCGTGGTACCCAATTCACTTCTCAATTTTGGAGATCTATCCAAAAGGGGTTTGGTACTCATGTTAAGCTTAGTACGGCCTTTCATCCTCAAACAGATGGGCAAGCGGAACATACTATCAAAACTTTGGAATATATGTTGAGAGATTGTGTGATTGATTTCAAAGGTAATTGGGATGATCATTTGCCTTTAATTGAGTTTGCCTATAATAATAGTTATCATTCGAGTATTGGTATGGCTCCATTTGAGGCTCTTTATGGTAGGAGGTGTAGATATCCTATTGGTTGGTTTGAAGTTGGTGAAGTTGCTTTGATAGGTCCCAGGTTAATACATGAGGCTATCGAGAAAGTTTGGCTTATTAGAGAAAGGTTAAAAATGGCTCAAAGTCGACAAAAGTCCTATGCCGATATTAGAAGGAGAGATTTAGAGTTTGATGTTAACGATTGGCTCTACTTGAAAATTTCGCCCATGAAGGGTGTAATGAGGTTTGAAAAGAAAGGGAAGCTTAGTCCCCGTATCAGATTTTGAGGACTATTGGTAAGGTTGCTTATGAACTTGACATACCAAATGGCTTGGCATCGGTGCATCCGATTTTCCATGTCTCCTTGTTGAAGAAATGCATTGGTGATCCGACATCCGTAGTACCATTAGAGAATATTGGTATAAAGGATAGCTTTTCTTATGAAGAAGTTCTGATTAAGATTTTAGACCGGTAAGTTCGAAGGTTCAGGAATAAAGAAATTGATTCCGTGAAGGTTCTTTGGAGGAATCAGTTAGTTGAGGGTGAAGCTTGGGAGGCCAAGGCTGATATGATGTGTCGATA
The DNA here is from genome assembly GCA_018342035.1 of Solanum appendiculatum. Taxonomy (NCBI): domain Eukaryota; kingdom Viridiplantae; phylum Streptophyta; class Magnoliopsida; order Solanales; family Solanaceae; genus Solanum; species Solanum appendiculatum. Next base: position 31,775 of record JAGDQO010001912.1, on the reverse strand, counting down.
CCCTCATCTCTTTCCCTCCACTCCTACTCTAGCTTGAGGTATTTAGTTCCTCATGGTTCCCTCTATTGGTCTCATGTGTCTTAGATATTCCCATGATTCCTCATTTATGCATGTTCATGAAAAGCTTAAATTTTGAGAAAATGAGTTAACTTGATTGATTTCTCCATGATCATGTGCATTGAGTATGTGTTGCATATAGAATTTATGAAATGATGTTTTGAACATGCTTTAGCTTGGAGTTGATATTTCCTCCTCGGATATGTGCATTTATGTGATTACATTCTTGTTGGGTTGTTAGATCTTGTTTCTACTCTCCCTATGATGTCTTGAGTTCAATTCGAGGACGAATGTTCCCTAGGGGGAGATAATGTAACACCTCGGATTTGAAAAGAAGAAAGTTGTAGGTTTTCAAAAAACAAAATGGTGCCAGCACTAACGGAGGCCACCTACAAACCGTAGGCCGACTTACGGCCTGTTGGTGGGAACCATAGGTGGCAGGACAAATGTTTTCAAAATGTCAAAGTCTCAGAACATCTTTGACGGTTCAGCAGGACGGTCCGTCTATCCTTCAGCGGACCATAGGTAGGTCTCGTAGGTCACCCTAGGACTTAGTAAAATTTTAAAGCCTTAAGTTGGGAATGACAGTTGGTATATACGGTCCGTAAATGGACCAATGGACCGTACATGGGAACCGTCATTGGAAGTGCAAATTTTAGGGTCTCTGGATCTAACCTATGGTTGACCAGGACGGTCCATGGTTGGACCTACGGACCGTAGGTCAAAACCATAGGTCAACCCCGACAGTTTTTTTTAAAGGGGCTCTTTGGTCTTTCCCCTAAATATTTAATGCCTAATCTAAGTCGGTTACCCTTTAATCCTAGGCACTATATAAGCCTTCTAAGCCTAATTTCTACCCTTCCTAATCACTTTTCAACTATTCCCAAAACCTCTCCAAATATTTCTCTCTCTAAGAAGAGGAAGAAGAAAGCTAGGGTCTGAAGGACAAGTCCCCCAATCCTCCATTGATTTCAAGCTTTTGGAAATTGAGGTATGATAGCTTTCACCTATGGAGTCCATTCCTCCATAGGGTTCCTAAATTCCCCAATTTTCAAAGTAAGAATTCTTCATTGAATTTAGAGTTTTCTTCTATCATGTGGGTTCTTATCAATTATGATCAAATTGCTTTAATTATGACTTCTTATGCATGAAATTGAGTTGAATTGCATGTTTTAAGATGAATCCCATGAACCATGTGAAATCTATGATTTCTAGATTGTGACTAAGGATGAAGCTTTGATTTATGAAAAGATGAGTTTCATGGAAATATTCATGTTCAATTATGAAATTTATGATGATTTAAAATTTGCTTTGAGAGTGAAGCATAAATGTTGATTGTTGTCGAGTTTTGAGAGATTTTCTCACATACTACTCAAAACATGGTTTGTGAAAGGACTATTCTCACATAAAGGATTCATAAAGGATTGAAAGGTTTTCTCAACTAAACTTAAACCAGAGTTAAGGAGCTATTCTAATGAATGAAGGGGTAAGAGGCGATTACACATGTTCCTTAAAGATAGACAAGAGATTATTACCCATGTCTACTAAAGATAAGATGAATTATGATTTATGACTATTCAGTTGGAATTATGCTTAGCACCGAGTGGACAAGTAGCGATTACCCATGTCCCATAAACTATGTGCCACCATAGGTTGTCTAGATAGACATTAGCCAGTGGATCCACTTAAGCTAGAAGACTATGGTTCTTACCTTGGCAAGTAAGGACACCTCTTTTCGGTGTGGGGTAGACACTGGATTCTATGTTAATAGCTCACATGGTCTTAAATGTCGGTTAAAGGTAATTTCCCACAATAATGAATGAAAGTGACTTTCAAAGTATCTCATAAGTGTTTTAAGCATGTTTAGCTTGCATTGACCATGATCTTATGACTTATATTTCTAACCTCTTTTATCTCATGTTTCAGTTTGGTCTTTGCATGTCATGTAAATGTTCCGTTTTTGCATGATCTTATGGTTTTATGCATAGTTATTATACTTGGTACATGTTTGTACTAACGCATACTTTTGCGCACATTTATTTATTGATGTAGGGTATGACGACTCCTCCCCATCCACTCGTGGCTAGAGCTTGTAGTAGAAGAACCTTGAAGACTTGGTGAGTCCTCACATTTCGAGGACAAGGCCACGTTTATCTTTCATGTCATTTACTTTCTTTGAACTATGTATGGGTTACGTCCCAACTTTCATTCTATGAGTTTAGATGGCTTTGAGACTATGTATAGACTTCCTCTACTTTTGATAGAACTCTTTGGTTATGAAGTTGTCTTTTGAACTCTCTAATTTTTATGATCTTGTATTATGCATGTTAAGTGGCTTGTATGAGGCCTTTCAGGGTCTTTTACGCCATGTCACGTCTAGGGGGTACTTTAGGTCTTGACAGTACCTCAATTGGAGATAATGGATAAGGGTACTCCATGCAACCTAACCATTTGCCTCAAGTAAGACTTAACATAGTCCTCCGTCGAATAAGAAATCTTGACGAGAATGAAATGAGTTGATTTCGTCATACGATCCACAATAACCCAAATCGAGTCATGTTGTGTTCGAGTGTGGGGTAAACCAAAAATAAAGTCCATATTTAAATCTTTCCACTTTCAAGTAGGAACACTAATATCTTGGAATAAACCTCCGGCTTTTGAAGGTCAACCTTCACTTGTTGAAAATTAGGACACTTAGCCACAAATTCTACAATATTCTTCTTCATCTCATTCCACTACTAGACCTCCCGCAAGTCATGGTACATCTTGGTGTCTCCCGGGTGAATGGAATATCGAGAACTATGGGCTTTCGATAAAATATGCTCCCTCAAACTATCAACATTGAGAACATACAAACGACATTGATATCGAAGTACACCATCTCCTCCTTGAGAGAAAGCCTCAAAGGACTTTTTAAGCACCACTTCCTTCAAATCAATCAAGTCGAATCAAGACCTTGCTTGGCTTTCACCTCCGTCACAAATGACGATTTTGAATCGTTATGAACCATAACACCACCTTTAGTAGATTCAACCAACCAGAGATCCAATCGGTCCAATCTATGAACATTCAAACCAACTCCTTTTTATAATTCTCAACATGAGCAACATTACCCATTGATAGCTGACTAAGAGCATCCGCCACCACATTCGCCTTGCCTGAGTGATAAAGGACACTTATGTCGTAATCCTTTAGCAACTCAAGCCACCTCCTTTGGCAAAGATTTAGATCCTTTTTCTTGAACAAATATTTCAAATTTTTGTGGTCGGTAAAGACATCAACATGGACACCATGTAAGTAATACCTCCAAATCTTTAAAGCAAATACAACCATCACTAGTTCCAAATCATGGGTAGGATAGTTCTTTTCATGGATTTTAAGTTTCCATGAAGCATAAGCAGTGACTTTCCCATTTTGCATAAGAACATCCTAGTACTACCCTTGAAGCATCACAATAAACCACAAACCCATCGGACCCTTCAAGTAAAGTCAACACCAGAGCGAAGGTAAGTCTATCTTTCAATTCTTGGAAACTCTTTTCACATGCTTTAGACCATACAGACTTAACTTTCTTTAGGGTCAATGCCGTTAATGGAGAGGCGATCGAAGAAAATCTTTCCACAAATATTCTATAATAACCAGCCAAACCCAAGAAACCTCAAATATCTTAAGGGGATAGAGGTCTAGGCCAACTCTTAACTACATCTGTCTTCTTAGGATCTACCTCAATACCTTTACCGGGAACAATGTGACCAAGAAAAGCCACGGATCTCAGCCAAAACTAGCATTTACTAAACTTTGCAAAGAGTTGTTGGTCCTTGAGGACTTGTAACACAATCCTCAAATGATAGGTGTACTCACCCTCACTCCTTGAGTAAATTAAGATATCATCAATAAACACAATCACAAATATATCTAGGTATTGTCTAAACACCCTATTCATCAAATCCATAAATGCGGCTAGAGCATTAGTCAAACTAAACGACATTGCCAAGAACTCATAGTGACCATACCGAGTTCGAAAAGCTGTTTTCAAAATGTCATCTTCGTTCACCCTCGATTGGTGATAACTCGACCGAAGGTTAATCTTAGAGAAGTAACTCGCTCCTTGGAGTTGATCAAACAAATCATCTATCCTTGGAAGAGGATACTAATTCTTAATGGTAACCTTGTTCAATTGACGATAGTCAATACACATACAAAGTGAAATATCTTTCTTCCGAACAAACAAAACTGGGGCACCCCATGGAGAGATACTCATTCGGATGAAACCCTTATCCAACAAATCTTTCAATTGCTCCTTTAATTCCTTAAGTTCTACCAGAGCCATTCTATATGGAGGAATAGAAATAGGTTGCGTATCGAGGAGAAGGTAAATGTCAAAGTCTATTTCCCTTTTAGGAGGAACGACAGGTAAATAATTAGGAAACTCTTCTGGAAACTCACTAGCAGCAGGGACCAACTCAAAGATAAGGGTTTCGAAATCCATATTCCTAACCCGAACAAGATGGTATATGAAACCCTTAGAAATTAACTTTCTAGGTTTAAGACAAGAAACAAATTGACTTTTAGGCATAGAATTTCCTCTTTTCCACTCTAGGATACGTTCATTTGGAAACTGAAACTTGACCACTCAGGTTCTACAATCAATGGAAGCATAACATGAATACAGCCAATCCATCCCAAGAATAACATCGAAATCTAACATATCAAGCTCTACAAGATCAACATGAGTTACTCTATGGGATAAGGAAACGGGACAACTTCTATAGACTCTCTTAGCCATAATAGATTCACAAATAGTTGTAGAGATAGAAAAGGGTCTAACTTCACATCCAGAAGAATATCTAACCTCATAGCCACATATTGCATCACAAAAGATAAGTTGCACCTGGATCAAGCAAAGCTTAAAAATCAAGATGAAAAACTTTCAATATACTGGTAACAACATCGGGGGAACCTTCTTGATCATGTCGAGTTTAGATTGCATACAATCTGTTTTGCTTCTGACTCCCACTAAAACCTGACGAAGGATAAGGTTGATCCCATCAACGGTTATCTCCTTCACTCTTAGCAACTGAGGGACAATCCCTTATCCTATGGTCCATCTTGCCACAACCAAAACATGCATTGGAACTGGCTAGGCAATTACCCCTAGCTATCTTCCACACCTAGCACAATTAGACAATAAAGATCCACCAACATTTCCTCCTTGAGGCTTAGGATTAGACACCCTTTCCTTATTCAAATTAGGAGCCGGAGCATTGGAGGAACCTTGATCGAAAAATCTTTGTCAGAACTTAGAACGACCATATCTATTGGACCTCGAGTGTGAAAAGTTTCCATCACTGTTCTTGTCCCTCTTCACCTCCCTAAACCTTTCCTTAAGTTTGTCCTCTTCGATTTGTTGAGCATGAACTATTAGGCAAAAAATATCCATATCATTGATAAGCATGGCGGTACGACATTCTTTAATCACTATTTCAGACACACTCAAAACAAACTTACTCATCCTTGCCCTAGGATCGGCAACCATAGTAGGAACATATCAAGACAATTGTGTGAATTTCAAAGCATACTCCTTCACACTCATGTTTCCTTAACGAAGGTTAATGAATTCAAGCACCCTTGCCTCCCTCATGTCAAGGGGGAAGATCCTATCAAGAAAAGCAACCTTAAACTTTTCCCAATCAAGAGGACCCGCATCAACCGCCCTCTCTTCCTTTCATTGGCTGAACAAAACTTGAGCAACACCCTTAAGTTGATAAGTGGTCAATTCCACCTTTTTCACTAATGTCACACCCGTGATAATCAAAACCTTGTATTCCTCATCGATGAACTCTTGAGCATCTTCCTCAACCTTGGAACCATGAATCTTTGGAGGATTCATCTAGTGAAGTCCCTCACTCTAGTTGCCATCGTACCCACATTTGGGTTCACGGGGACCACAGCCTCCCTACTAGCTTGAGCCGTCATGGCTTGGGCCAACACTTGAAAAGTAGCCCTAAACTCTACATTAGTCACTTACTCATCCAAAGGGTCGACTGGAACTTGAAGAGCTTCTTGAGGAGCTTGAGGAGCTTCTCGTTCCACATGTTTTCCCGTATTCCTTCTAGCATATACCCTTCGAGTGGACATATCGTGAAAAGCATCGTATAAGGATTAGGAGAGAGAAATATAGAGTTACACTCTATCGCACGACTTTAGAATGATGAAAGAAGTGGAATTTCCTAAACATCTTATAGCCTCTCATTCATAAGTGTGGTGCGCTTCACAATCATGAACAAGACTCTAGGTCCTTGTATGGTTCGGAGGTGGGTTCGTACAAACTTGCATTGGCAACCATTTCTGTAACCTTTCTTTCCAACTCAACTAACCAAGTTCCAAGGTGTTATAACCATTGGACCTTTGATGAGAGTAGTCACCACTATCTGTCCTTGACCTCTTAGTCTCTTTATCACTATCCTTTACCTTTTTCTCCTCAATTTGTTGAGCATGAGTCATCAACCTCGATATGTCCATCTCTTTAATCAACATGGTGGTTCTACACTTATTGACCACCATTTCTGAAACTCCAGAAACAAACTTAATTGTCTGAGCTCTAGAATTGAGAACCATTGCCATAGCATATTTCTATAGTTGAGTGAAATTTGAAGCATATTCATTAATTCTCATATCCCCTTGCCTCAAATTGATAAATTCTTGCAATTTGGCCTCCCTCATCTCAAGGGAAAGAATCGATCAAGAATTGCTCCTATTAACTTTTCCAAATCAAAGGGACTTGCATCCAATGCTCTTTCTTTCTTCCATTGATCGAACCACACATTAGTAACCTCTTTCAATTGGTAAGCATCCAAGTCCTCCCTTTCAACCGGACTCACACACATAATGTCCACAATCTTTTGAATTCTTTTAATGAAATCTTGTGGATCTTCGTTCACCTTGGAATCATGGAATTCTAGAGGGATCATCCTTGTGAAGTCTCGAACCCTTGTTACCGTACCCACAATTTGGGTTCACGGGAGCTACAGCCCCTCAGTTAGCTTGAGCCTTCATAGCTTTGGCCAACACTTTGAAAGTGGCCCTAAATTTAGCAAGTGAAACTTGCTTAGCCAAAGGTTGATTGAGCTTGTGGAGCTTTAGGTTCCACATTCACATTCTTTCTCAACGGAGCTCTTCTCGGAGGCATGATCTGAAAACACATAAAACAAGAGTTAGAAGGAAACCTTTATAGAGTTCAACTCTATCGCATGATTTAAGAGTAATGAAAGAAGTGGAGTTTCTTAAGCATTTTGTAGCTTCCTATTCATAGATGTGGCGTGCTTAACACCCATGAACAAGACTCTACTAATCGCGGCTTGTTAGATTTCCTAAGACTCTTAACTTGATATTATGAATATCATGTTTGGCATGACCTAAGACTAACCCCTAGATGTGAAGTGATGAATAAAATCTTGAAACACTCTAAATGAATCACATGGCATAGCATGACACGAAGATAATAACATACCAAAAAAAAAGAGATAAGCAGAATATAAATCTCAAATGGCAATATCAACATATAAGAGAATCTGAGTACAAAGACCATAATACAGAGCATACTATATCCGAAAACAAGCCTCTACTATCTAAGTGTGGATAGGAAATCCCCTAGCTCACTAGAACAATTTAAAAACTGAAGTAAAGTTCGAAATGACATCAAAGCATAAGTGTGGCAATGTCCCCGAACCATAAAGACTTATCAAAAGTTGTATAGGCTAAAAGAATTTGTGCTAACCGCACGCTGGATGAGGAGTGACGGAACCTATATTATAAAATAATAGGCACAAGAGATGTATGTAGTCTATACACATAATGTACTGAGCATGAGGAATGATGCATGAATATAGGAATAATAACATAATAAGTCTAAAAATATTATAATTCAATGACCAAGTAATGTATGACATAAAAACTGATAATCTAATTCTGAAAACATAATATAAGGTTAATGCAATATTCTAAAAAGAGACATAATCATATCATAAGTAAATCTACGTCTTTGTGGGAGATATTGTTAACTAACATAAACCATGTGAGCTATAACATGATTTTAGTGTACTGCTCTCACACCAAAAAGAGAGTGTCCTACTTGCCAAGGTAAGCACCATAATCATGAGTTTATTTGGATCCACTAGCTAGAGTCAATTAACACTAAGTTCTCTGGGGGCACGTAGTTATGGTACAAGGGAATTGCTGCTAAAGAATTCACCTCTACTAACGGATAAGCCTCCATCCCAAAGCCTACTTGGTACTAAGTAAACTCCTGACAGAAAACATGCATAATCATATCATTTTCATATCGTAATCTTTGAAATGGTAAGAATCTACTAATACCCAATCATTCATAACTTCATATCATAATAATATCTCCTTTAAATTATGACACTCATAAGAGACACTAATTTAAAGCATCTACATCATGATCATCTTTCATAATGAGAATTACTTCAATCAAAAACATTCAATTTCATAAAATATGCTTGATACTTTATCTAAAAGTATCCTTCATTCATAAACTCTTTAAATCACCATGCATGCATATCAACGTAGCTTAGTTCATAATCATAAAATACTTGTAAAGCATGAGTTCATGTAAACATCATTGAAAACATTAAATTATGTTCAAATCATGCATAATAAGATCAATCCTGATGAATAAACTTATAATCAATTTTGCCCATGCACAAATCATGAAACCCTAGAATTTGGGTGAAAATCATAAAAGAGATTTTGAGGTTTCTTTGAGACTCAATGGGTGAAGAGGAACTCATTGATCAATTTTCCACATACCTTGATGAAACCCTAGGTTGAACTTGGAAGAGGAGACTTGGAGCTTGAAGGAACCCTTGATTCACCTTGAGAGAAACTTGGAGAAGAAAACTTGAGGGTTTTGGGATAATGAAAATGAATGGGGAGATTTTGAATCTTAGAAATGGTTATAGGCCCTCAAAATAAGCTAGAAACAATGTAGTTTAGGAATTAAAAGAGTAGGAAAAGACCCAATTAACCCTGAGAAAATAACTGTTGGACCACTCACCATCTACGGTCTATACACTGAACCACAACTTTATTGTCCATTCGTACATCCCTTACAAGAAGTTCACATCCCTGATCACAAATCAAGAACAAAAATCTATGAGTCGTCATTCATCACACGAGTTGTACACACCCCTCGTACACTAAGCCTCAACCATAATCATATACCCTCAAGCTTGGGACCACAAATGGCTAAGTACGCATCATATTTCCTTCTATGGGTCATACTAGTCAGTCGTGTATGTACTACTTACTGAAAACACCTAGTCTCAGACGGCCAACTATGAGCAACTAACCCCGAGTCTATATTTTCTTTTACGACCCATACAAGCTCATCATGGAACTCAAAGCACCAAAAATCACTAAGTTAGAAGTCCAATCCATGAAAAAAAGCACTACCCGCAGACAAATCCATGAGACATCCTATTAACTCTTAAAACCATATATGGGACTTGACTTTTTATCCAAAATTCTGATGCACTAACTAGGGCTGAGCATCCAGGACCCATGGAATGATGTATGGACCATACATGCCACTCGCGGATCAGTGCACCAACAAATTTTCTGTAACTTTTCACTTCCAATCTAACTTTTGCACATCTAAGGTATTACAAGAGGAGAGACCAATTATTGTAAGAAATATTGATAGAGTAATAGTGAAGAACTTCTTAGCATGTAGAGAAAGAAACCTCATATTTGAGTCAATCTAAACTTGAAATTCAAGTTTTGCAGATCAAATTAGCTTGGAATGGAGATTTCCTTTATGGGTATTGTCTCTATTTCTTCTTTTATGGGTAGCTAGACCCTTAACTAGGGGTGTAGGTGCTAGATGGGGGTGTAAAACCCTGAATGGGTATTGATTAATCAGTTCTAATATTGATTGTATGGTATGGATCTATTGTTGTCTTGAAGTTTTAATCTAAAACTAGTGGTTGCAAATATTGATTGAGCTATGTAACACCATTTTGGCTTGGGAAAGCAAAATGGAACTGGGAAAGACTCAATAGTGTGGACTTGATAAAATTATTCTATAGGTTTGAGCTAGGGATGGGATAATCCGAGTGATTTAACTTTAATGATATGAGCTAGGGAGTGTCTATCTATTCAAGCAATGTTTGGTGTTTTGTTTGAAAGGGTCTTGGAGTTTGGAAGAATCCAAGGGACATAAGCTTGATAGTTTGGGAGAATATCAAAGTGTAGCCTAGACCAAGCACCATCAATGTATCAATTAATGTTACTTCAGTTAATCTTTGCCTATTCGAGTTGAAACCCCATTCATTATGCACACACCCCTAGTCCATTCCAAACTTATTAGACGTTATTTGTATTGATTTCCTATTTTATTGCTTAATATTGAAGAAACCGTATTTGATAGCTAAAGCCCCCAATTTATATTTATATATATATATATATATATATGTTTGTTGAGAATTTAATTTGCTAATTTGTTTCGAATAGTGAAATCAATAGAAGTAGAGTCTCATATGTTAATCCTTGTGGTTCGACCTCAACCTCATAAATTGGATAATATTTTTACATTTGACCTCTTATTTTCTCAAATATGGGACATATTTGAATGTTTATCATTATCACCCTCAAACATATGATCAAATTGAGGTTGTCAACTGCTCCTTAGAGATTCATTTATGTTTCTTTTTAGGGGTACATCCAAAACAATGTCCAAGATGGATTTCTTGGGATAATTTTTTGTTCAATACCACTTATCATAGTTCCACATAGATGACCGCTTTTAGAGCTTTATAGGGACATCCTCCTCCTTGTTGCGGTTCACTGATGAAAGTTCTGCTGAAGAGGTCAACCAGCAGCTTATTGCTAATAACACTATTTTAGATGAACTCAAAGCTAATATGATTCATTCTCAAGCTCAAATGAAAGTTTATGTCGATGTTAAGCTTTGTGAAGTTGTGTTCTAGCTTGGTCATTTGGTTTATATTTGCGTGCAACCTTTCAATCTTCGCTCAATATCTTAAAACATCCATCAAAAGTTGAGTCCTCGTTATTATGGGCCACATACTATCTTGAATAAAATTAGTGAAGTTGCTTATCGCCTTGATTTACCCCCTCATTCACGGGTGCATCTCGTATTTCATGTTTCTTGGCTATAGTGCATAGTTAAGGATTTTACTCTAGTTGAGAAACTCCCTCCTTTCTTATCTAAAGAAATTGAAATGCAATTGCAACCTAAAGGTGTAGTAGAATGTCATTAACTCTTGAATGACTCCTAAGAGATGTTGACTAAGTGGAAGGACTTACCAGACTTTGAGAACACTTGGGAATCCTACAAAGTCATTGATGCGTAGTTTCCTCATTTTCACCTTGAGGACAAGATGAAAATTGTTGGGGCGGGTATTGTTAGACATATTGTTACTATGGTCTATAACCGCATGATGAATGGTGAAAATAAGACTTAAATGTAATTTTTTTATTTATTAATATGTATATGTATTTTTAGTAGTTAATTAGTAGTTACCTAGCCATTAGATAGTTATTTTATGATAAATTGTACTGGAAAAAAGGAAAGACAGTCGGTTTTTGGGTAGGATTTTCTCTAGCAGATTTGGAGATTAAGGTTCCTCGATATACCATACTGTTAGAAGTATTCTCTATATCCATTTGTAAAACATATTTTAATTTTTGGTCGCAGTAAATAATAGTTGAAGTATTGTTCCTATTTTCGTGTTGTGTTTGGAATTTTACAGATTAACTGTTAGGAGAGTTTTAGGTTCCTACCAAAATGATCTCCTCATGTTTGCGAGAGGAGATCTAATAACAGTACAACTACTCCATGAAAATTTTCTATGTTTACAATTTTTTCAAGATTGTAAGCAAATATGTCTAAATGAAGTATGCATTTTGGAAGGGTCTTGTAATACCCCGAAAATTTCTAAGCTAAGTCCCAAATCATTTTGTAACGCCTCGCAGCTCTACTCTTAAAATATGATTCATCCCTCGTAAGTATATGAGCTTGAACTAGGTGATGTCTCACTTGATCATATGTTTTAAAGTCCTTTACCAAGTATATCAAGGTTATCAAAAGTGATCTAGGGTCATAATGGACCAAAAACACCAAAACAAATTCAAAGCATTCCTGTCGGCTAAGTTCTTGCATGAGTTCATAGAAAGGATAACTTCAAACAACCATATCTCTCAATATATAAAGAGTTAGGTTGCCCGTGACAACAAATTAAAGCCCTATGAATCTTCTTTCCAACTCCACCAAGTTCCTATCAATCAGACTTCAAAGTAAACAATTATGGTTTTTTTGATAGAATATGTTCAGACTGAGAAATTTAGTGCGTAAATGTCCTTAAAACCTTGCCGAACATTCAGAGAAATCGGTTAATTACCTAGCCGAAATGTCCCTAAAACCTTCAATATCAGAATATTTTGGTGATCTAGAGCCCCATTTGGTGATGAGACCTCTATATCACTAATTTGAGCGATGGGACTAATTAAAAGGTCAGTTTCTTTGTTTTTTATTTTCTTATGTTCCCAAAAGGGTATTCTTGACCTTTTATCCTCAATTAACTTCTCTAAGTCCATCTTAAAACCTAATATCATCATTATACGTATAGAAACTCTCAAATCTTTAATTCTTCTTCTTCCAAAGATCAAGAACTCCAAGAAAGGAATTTCTCCAATTTTCCAAGATTTAAAGGCTCCAAGTTCAAGGCTCTCTTCAAGATACGTAAGGTTTTCAATCTAAATTCTTCTCCACACTTCATCTTCCAAGATTTTTGTTCAAGATTCATCACTAAGGTATGTAAGGCTATTTATAGTGTTGAACAAAATTCATTCTCACGCCCTACATCTAAATTCAGTCAGTAAGAGTAAATTCTAGGGTTGCACACTAAGTTCTATGATTCTAAGTTGTACTTTCATTCCTAGCTTATTCTAAGTTCTGAATTCATTGTTAGTGAAATTATAGTACTTTTTGTATTCTGAGTTTGAATCATTTTTCATGGCTATTTTATTACATGAATCCTATTGAGTTGAAAATTATTGAGAATCTTTGCATAACTATTTCTATACATTGATTTTCAAAACTAAAACAAGTCCAAGCATTTTAAAGTATCTTTTGAAAAGAGTTAAAGGGAACACTAATGGTTCCAAATGTATTCTTTTACATTGAGAAAAGAATTACTATATTTAAGAAGAGCATAAACAGATTTTAGAAGCATTTCAGACAGATAAAGTAAAGTTCAGCTAACCCTTAAAAAGGGTCTTTTGAGTATTAACTCAACCCAATGAGTATTATTATTCTATGAGCATTAGTATTTATATTTTGGAGTAATATTGAGCATCAATTTGGGTAAGAGTTCAAATAACTCAAACCACAAGACCTACGCCGCCAGAATGATTTTACTTCATGCTTATGCTTCACTTTCTGTTTCTTTTTCAATTTATTTATTCAGTTCAATAATTTATTTCATTCACTCGTATTACATACCGTACATCCCATCAACTGACGTTATTTGGTGCTGCATCATTTTGTGATGCAGCTTTAGGTACTCACGATAGTAGACATTCAATAAGATTTCTTTTCATCAGCAGTCGGTGAGACCTCTTCACTTTCGGAGAGCTCCAATTTGTTAGTTCAGTTTATTTATTTTTTTAGTTATTGTTAGTTGAATAGTCAAGTAGACGTGGGTCTTGTCCCGGCACCTATCTATTGTCAGTAGAGGCTTTATAGATAGACAAAGTTAGTGAGTCAGTTCAGTCTTGAGTATTCAAAAGTTTTAAACATTATTATTATTATTAACATTATTTATATTCATATTTATTTCAGACTTCTGCATGAGATATCTTTAATTAATTTTAAATACTTGTTTTATAAGACTTCTGAATGTATGTTTAGTCTTCTACTCAGTAATCAATCAGGCCAAGGATTTGCTTAGGATAAATAATGGTTTTCGAGTTCCAGCCATGTCCAGGATGTAGGCTCGGGGCGTGATAGGTCTCAGGCATAAAAATGTCACATATCAAAAATATTTCACCAATGTGAATTCATTTATGAGAAACACCTTTCACAATCATAATCATCATAGTAAGTGAGAAATCCTTTCACCATAGAATCAATACTTTTATTTCAAAGCATCATTTATTCATTTACAATAGCTTCATGAAAACATGCATATCTTCATAAATTCATAATTCATATGTTCATCATAGGATCATAGTTGAAAATCATAATTTAGGCATGGGCCGATAAAATTTCAACTAAATATCATATATTAACTTCAATTCATGCATTAAAATACTTAATTAATCATAATCAATCATAATTGGAAGAAACTCAGATTCTTTGCATTGAAACCCTAATTTGATCAATTGAAAATTGATTTGCGAAGTTGAAATATTTGGGAACCCCATGGAGGAAAGAATTCCATGGGTGAATACACACATACCTTGATCCTTTAAGCCCAAGAAAAATGGAGAATTTGGAGACTTGAATGGAACCCTAGCTCTTCTTCCTTTTTAGACTTGAGAGAATTGGGAGGATGAATTTGGTCAAGTTTTGAGAATTTAGGAGAATGAGTTGAAGTGGGAAAACCTTTATATAGGACTTAGGATAGAAGGTAAAATGACATAGTATTGGGATAAAACAATTAGGAAAAGACCCAAAAGCCCCTTAAAATTAACTGTAGAAACCCTACCTACAGTTGGATCTACAGTCCAACAGTCCATAGACCTACGGACCATCCTGGTCAATCGTAGGTAGATTCAAAAACTTAATCTGGGCCCACCAATCGATGGGACCCTTGTACGGTTGGTAGGCCTACCTATGGTTCGTACATGGCCACCGTAGGACCTCACCTATCTTTTGGAAATTTCACTTATTTCCCCACTACCTACAGATGCCATCTATGGCTAGTAGATGCTTCTACCAACCGTAGGTACAGCCTGCAACCCAAAATTTTTATTTTCCTTCTTTTCCAAGTTCGAGGTGTTACAATATCTCCCCCTTCGAAACATTCGTCCTAGAATGGGACTCAAGGCAACATAAGGAGGGTGGGAGAGGAGATCTAACAGCCCAACAAGAATACAACTTCATCAACAACACATAACCAAGAAGAAACATCAACTCCTAGCATAAACATATTCAAAACATCATTTCATAAGGTATCCGTGCAAGTCATACTCAAATGCACATAATCATGAAGAAATCAATCATAGCTAAATCAATATCTCAAAAGCAAGTTTTCTTGAACATGCATACATGAGGAAACATGAAAATGACTAAGACATGAGGGTGAACCATGAGGAACTAAATACCTCTAGCTAGAGTAGGATCGGAGGGAAAGAGATGGGGGTAACGGGACATCATATCGGCCTCGGCTTCCCAAGTAGCACCCTCAACTCTTTAATTCCTCCATAAGACCTTCACGGATGCAACTTCCTTATTTCTTAACTTTTTAACTTGCCGGTCCAAAATCTCAACTGGAACTTCTTCATAATAAAGACTCTCCTTTATTAGACTCTCAAATGGCACAATAGATGCCGGATCACCAACACATTTCTTCAACAAGGAGACATGGAAAATCGGATGTACCGATGCCAATTCATTAGAGAAATCTAGTTCATAAGCCATCTTACCAATACGCCTTAAAATTTGATATGGGCCCACATAATGGGGACTAAACTTCCCTTTCTTCTCAAACCTCATTACACCCTTCATGGATGAAATTTTCAAGTAAACCCAATCATTAACATCAAATTCTAGATCTCTTTTTCTAACATCGGCATAGGACTTTTGTCGACTTTGAGTCATTTTTAACCTTTCTCTAATAAGTTGAACTTTCTCCATATCCTCATGTACCAACTAGAGACCTGTCAAAGCGATCTCACTAACTTCAAACCAACCTATAGGAGATCTACACCTCCTACCATAAAGAGCCTCAAATGGAGCCATACTAATACTCGAATGATAGTTATTATTATAAACAAATTCAATCAAAGGAAAATGATCATCCCAATAACCCTTGAAATCAATCACACAAGCTCTCAACATATCTTCTAAAGTTTGGATAGTACGCTCTACTTGCCCATCGATTTGAGGATAAAAGGCCGTACTAAGCTTGACACGAGTACCAAGGCCTTTTTGGAAAGACTTCCAAAATTGAGAAGTGAATTGGATATCACGGTCAGAGATAATTGATAGGGGCACTCCATGCAACCTAACTATCTCCCGTAGATACAACTTAGCATAGTCCTCCTCCAAATAAGAAACCTTGATGGAAATAAAATGAGCCGATTTCGTCATATGATCCACAATAACCCAAATAGAGTCATGTTGCCAATGGGTGCGGGGTAAACCAACAATAAAGTCCATATTAAAATCTTTCCACTTCCAAGTAGGAATGCTAATGTCTTGGGACAAACCTCTCGGCTTCTGATGCTCAACTTTTACTTGTTGACTTAGGACACTAAGTCACAAATTCCGCAATATCTTTCTTCATCCCATTCAACCAATAGACCTCCCGCAAGTCACGGTACATCTTGGTGGCTACCGAGTTAATGGAATATCGAGAACTATGAGCTTCTGATAAAATCTTCTCCCTCAAATTATCAACATTAGGAACACACAAATGACCCTAATATGAAAGCACACTATCTCCCCCTTAGGAGAAAGCCTCAATGGACTTTCTAAGCACTACTTCCTTCAATTCAACGAGGATCAGATCAAGACCTTCCTCAACTTTCACATTCGACACAAAGAGCAATTCTGAACCATTATGAACAATAACACCACCTTTATTAGAATCAAGCAACCGAACACCTAATTGGGCCAATCTATGAACATCTCGAACCAACTCATTCTTATCATCCTCAACATCAGCAACACTACCCATAGATAGCCAACTAAGAGCATCCGCCACCACATTCGCCTTACCAGGGTGGTACTGAACACTCATGTCGTAATACTTTAGCAACTCAAGCCACCTCCTTTGGCGAAGATTTAGATCCTTTTGTTTAAACACATATTGCAAAATTTTGTGGTCGGTAAAGACATCAACATGGACACCATATAAGTAATGCCTCCAAATATTTAAAGCAAAAACAACCGCCGCTAACTCCAAATCATGGGTAGGATAATTCTTTTCATGAATTTTAAGTTGTCGTGAAGCATAAGCAATAACCTTCCCATTTTGCATAAGAACACACCCTAGTCCAACCCTTGAAGCATCACAATAAACCACAAACCCATTGGACCCTTCCGATAAAGTCAACACCGGAGCAGAGGTAAGTCTAACTTTCAATTCTTGAAAACTCTTTTCACATGCTTCAGGCCATACGAAATTAACTTTCTTTTGAGTCAATGCTGTCAATGGAGGGGCAATTGAAGAAAATCCTTCCACAAGTCTTCTACAATAACCATCCAAATCCAAGAAACTTCAAATATCTGAAGAGGATAGAGGTCTAGGCCACTCTTAACCACATCCGTCTTCTTAGGATCTACCTCAATACCCTTAGAGGAAACAATGTGACCAAGAAAAGCCACGGATCTCAACCAAAACTCACATTTACTATCTTGCAACACAATCCTCAAATGATTGGTGTGTTTAGCATCACTCCTTGAGTAAATCAAAATGTCATCGATGAACACAATCACAAAAATATCTAGGAATTGTCTAAACACCATATTCATCAAATCCATAAATATGGTCGGAGCTTATGTCAAGCCAAACGACATTACCAAGAACTCATAGTGACCACCGAGTTTAGACAGCCTTCTTCAGAATGTAAACTTCCTTTACCCTCAATTGGTGATAACCCGATTGGAGGTCAATCTTAGAGAAACAACTCGCTCCTTGGAGTTGATCAACAAATCATTTATTCTTGGAAGAGGATACTTATTCTTAATGGTAACTTTATTCAATTGCCAATAGTCAATACACATATGAAGTGAACCATCTTTCTTTCGAACAAAAAAAATGGGAGCACCCCATGGAGAAATACTTGGCCGGATGAAACCCTTATCCAACAAGTCTTTCAACTGCTCTTTTAGTTCCTTAAGTTTTGCGGAAGCCATTCTATAAGGAGGAATAGAAATAGGTTGTGTATCTGGAAGAAGGTCAATACCGAAGTCTATTTCCCTTTCGGGAGGAATACCGGGCAAGTCATCGGGAAACACTTCTGAAAACTCATTAACAACGGGGACCGACTCAAGAGTAGGGGTCTCGAAATCTATATCCCTCACCTTAACAAGATGGTAAATGCAACCCTTTGAGATCATCTTTCTATCTTTTAGATAAGAAACAAATTGACCTCAAAACATAGAATTTCCTCCCTTCCACTCTAGGATAGGCTCATTTGGAAACTGAAACTTGACAATTCGGGTCCTACAATCAATAGAGGCATAACAAGCATGCAACCAATCCATCCCAAGAATAACATCAAAATCTAGCATATCAAGCTCTACAAGATCAACAAGAGTGACTCTATGGGATAAGGAGATGGGACAATCTCTATAAACTCTCTTAGCCATGATAGATTCTCCAATCGAAGTAGAAACATGAAAAGGATCCAGCAACACATCCGGAACAACATCAAACCTCATAGCCACATATGGAGTCACAAAAGACAAGGTAGCACCGGGATCAAGAAAAGCATAAACATCAAAATGAAAAACTCTTAACATACCGGTAACCATATCGAGAGAGCTCTCTTGCTCTTGACGAGCCTGAAGTGGATAAAATCAGTTTTGGTTCTGAGCATTCGAACCTGATCCTCTAGGTGGAGCTTGCTTATTCTCTCTTCCCTTGGCCGTGAGAGATGGACAATCCCTCTTCTTGTGATCACTCTTTCCACAATTATAACAACCATCCGTACCGGCTAGACATCTACCCTCATGCTTTTTCCCACACTTGGCACAAGGAGCCAATAAAGAACCATCTTTATACCCTTCTTGAGACTTGGGGTTAGACACCCTATCATTGTTGGACTTCGGAGGAGCATTGGATGAGCCTTGGCCGGAGAACCTTTGCCGAAATCTAGGACGACCATGTTCATCGGACCTTGCATACGAAGAGTTACCATCTCCGGTCCTAGCTCTCTTGGTCTCCCTAGAACTTTCCTTAAACTTTTCTTCTTCAATTTGTTCGGCATAAACCATGAGGTGAAAAATATCCATGTCATGCACAAGCATGGTAGTGTGGCACTCTTTCACCAACATATCGAACACTCCCGACACAAATTTGCTCATTCTTGCCCTTGGGTCGGCAACTATGGACGAAGCATATCTAGCAAATTGTGTAAACTTCAATGCATACTCTTTCACACTCATATTTCCTTGTCTAAAGTTGATAAACTCAAGAACCTTAGCCTCTCTCTTCTCAAGAGGGAAGAACCTATCAAGGAAAGCAACCTTGAATTTCTCCCAATCAAGAGGACCCTCAGTAACCTCCCTCTCACTCTTCCATTGATTGAACCAAATTTGGGCAACACCCTTGAGTTGATAAGCGGCCAACTCCGCCTTTTCTTCCGGCATCACACCCATGATCATCAACACCTTGTACACTTCATCAATGAATTCTTAAGGATCTTCCTCAACCTTAGAGCCATGGAATTCCAGAGGATTCATCCTCGTAAAGTTCCTCACTCTTGATGCCGCCGTACCCATATTTGGGTTCACGGGAGCCACCACCTCTCTATTGGCTTGAACCATCACGGCTTGAACCAACACTTGGAAAGCAGCCCTAAACTCCGCATTAGTCACTTGTTCCGCCAAAGGGTGGGCCGAAACTTGAGGAGCTTGAGGAGGAGCTTCTTGTTCCACATTCTCTCCCATGTTTCTTCTAGCGTAAGCTCTTCGGGTCGCCATATCCTGAAATGCGTAGGATGGGGATTAGGAGAGAGATATATAGAGTTAAACTCTATGGCACGACTTAAGAGTAATGAAAGAAGTGGAATTTCTTAAACGTCTTATAGCCTCTCATTCATAAATATGGCGCACTTCACACTCATGAACAAGACTCTACCTGACGCGGCTTATGAGACATTCTAGGATCTTTTTAAAACCTTGCGCTCTGAGTACCAAGTTTGTCACGACCCAAGGTAGCCCCTAGATGTAACACGGCATACAAGACCCTGAGAGGCCTCATACAAGCCCTTAGCATACATAACATACAAGATAATAGAGAAATAAGAGTTCAAAAGAGCATTTTATATCAAAGTTTTACTCAAAACAGCGGAAGTCTACAACTCATGTCTCAAAGCCTTCTAATATCATAGAATACGAATAAAGTGATAGGGACGCAGCCCAATACAATATCCAACAATGTAAAATCCAACTAGGCTATGTCCTCGGATGGATGAGGACTCACCAAGTCTTCTTCTCAACTCTAAGTCAATGCTCTAGCCACAAGTGGAAGGTGAGTCGCCACGTCCTACACCAATGAACATAATGTAGGCAAGAGTATGCGTTAGCACAATTAAGTACTAAGTATGATAGCAATGCACATAAACACATAAGTCATGCTAGAGAGAGAGACATAATCATAACATGCGAAGGGCAAGTTAAAAAACATGATAAACATGAGAAACATGAAACATAAAGCATATATCAAGGCCAAAGCAAGCTAAATCATCTTTCTTCTTTTCTTTACTTCATTAAGTGAACACTTGTTCATTAACTTGTGGGGAAAAGCCTTAACCGACATGTAAGACCATGTGTGCTATCAACACGGAATCCGGTGTCTACCCCACACCGAAAAGAGGTGTCTTACTTGCCAAGGTAAGACCATGAACTTCTTAGCTTATGTGGATCCACTTGCTAATGTCTACTTAAAGACAACATCCTATGGTGGCAACATAGTTTATGGGATAGAGAATGCTTTAAGAGACTCGGCCTCAACTAACGGGAGAGCTCCATCTAGAAAGACTGGCCTCTACTAACGGGAGAACTTTCACTAGAAGACCCGGCCTCTACTAACGGGAGGGCTTCCATCTTAATATCCACTCGGTGCTAAGCATAATTCCCACGGATTAGTCATTAACATATTTGTATCATTAAACATGAAAAGATACAACTAGGGTTACCAATTCAAGCTAAAATCATGCTTATAGCTGTTTCATCTTCCATGGACTTTGTCCAAGCTTACGTCATTAGAATAGCTCCTTGAGAACATGGGTAATCGCCTCTTTGTTCTTCTTTTATCATATTGAGAGAATTACGTGAGAAAACCTTTCACTACTCAACCATAACATCATTATATCATAACTTTGGTACTTTACTCTCAAAGCATCCTTAATTCATCATGCTCATATTTCATAGTTCATAGAGTTCATATGGGTTCATGCAAGTTCAACTCATATCATGCAATTCAATGCAAGCTCGTGCTTAGAAAGCCATAATTAATACAATTTACCCATGCTTGAAGGAACTCACATAATAGAGGAAAATCATGCTTTTGACTTGATTATGCTAAATTCATAAGATTATCCTCAATTCATTCATAATTCAAGCTTGATTTCATAGAGAATTCATAAACTTCATCAAATCATAACTCAACCCAACACTCAAAGCATAGATTATCAAATTGGGGAGAATTAGCTTGGGATCATGGGGGTTCATGCAATCTTTACATCAAATCATGTGATTCACGCTAATTCGTGCACTAAGTTACTTTATCACACTAAAGCGTGCACTAGGAATCATAAAATCAATAATTGGAATCATAATTGAAGAACCCACAATGATTGATCAAAACCCTAATTCAATTGGGTTAGAGTAAACCTTTGAAATTCATGAAGAAGAGGAAGGGCCCATTGGAGGAAAAGACTCCTAATGGTTAACACTATCATACCTCAAAGCAATCCACAAGAAATTAGAGAAGATTGAAGGTCTTCAATGGGGGATTCAAGCTTCTTCTTTTTCCTTGAGAGTTGAGAGAGTTTCTTTTTAGAGAGAGAAATATTTGAGAGAGGAGAATTTTGGAATGAACTAGAATGAAAGGAATTAGGCTTAGAAAGTATTTATAGGTCTTAGATTAAGGGTATAACCATCTTAGCTTACTAGGTAAACAATTAGGGAAAAGACCAAAATGCCCTCAATTAAAAACTGTCGGGGCCAATCGACGGACAGGATCTATGGTCCATACATCAATTGACGGACCATCCTATTCTTCCATAAATTGATTCAGAAAGTTTATTTTGGGCTGAAAATTTGGCTAAGTCTGGAAGGAGGTGTAGATCTCCTATAGGTGTAGATCTCCTATAGGTTGGTTTGAAGTTGGTGAAGTTGCTTTGATAGGCCCAGAGTTGGTGCATGAGGCTATGGAGAAAGTTCGACTTATTATGGAAAGGTTGAAAACGGCCCAAAGTCGACAAAAGTCCTATGCCGATGTTAGAAGAAGAGAATTAGAATTCGATGTTGATGATTGGGTTTACTTGAAAATCTCACCCATGAAGGGTGTAATGAGATTTGGGAAGAAAGGGAAGCTTAGTCCCCGTTACGTAGGCCCCTATCAGATTTTGAGACGTGTTCGTAAGGTTGCATATGAGCTTGACTTGCCTAATGATTTGGCATCAGTGCATATGGTTTTCCATGTCTCCTTGTTGAAAAAGTGTGTTGATGATCCAACTCTATTGTGCCATTAGAGAATCTTGGCATAAAGGATAGTCTTACTTATGAAGAAGTGTACGTTGAGATTTTAGATCGGCAAGTCCGGAAGTTAAGAAATAAAGAAGTTGCTTCCGTGAAAGTTCTATGAAGGAATCAATTGGTTAAGGGTGCTACTTGGGAGGCCAAGGCTAATATGATGTTCCGATATCCTCATCTCTTTCCTTCCAATCCTACTCTAGCTTGACGTATCTAGTTCCTCATTGTTCATTCTGTTGGTCTCATGTGTCATAGTTGATTTCCATGATTCCTTGATTATGCATGTTCATGAAGATTCTTATATGATTATGTGCATTTGAGTATGAGTTACAGAAATTCTTCATGATAAAATGTGTTGATCATGCTTTAGCTTGGAGTTGATGTTTCCTCCTTGGATATATGCACTTATGTGATTGCATGCTAGGTTGGGTAGTTAGTCTATGTCTATTACCCTTCTCATAATGTCTTGATTCTCATCGAGGACGAATGTTCCCAAGGGGGAGATATTGTAATACCCCAAGCTTCCAAAGAATTTTAATTGCAGAACTCACCTAAAGACAGTGACCTACGGAGGCCACCTATGGGCCGTAGGTGAGGACCGTCAATGGCACTATGAACTTTCAGAATTTCCAAGTTTTTGAACTTTGACCTACAGAATAGCAGGACGGTACGTAGTCCAGTTGACGGCCGTAGATGAGTTCCATAGATAATGAACTTTCTGAATCAATTGATGAAAGAGCAGGACGGTCCGTCAATTGATGTACGGACCGTAGATCCTGTCCATCGATTGGCCCCGACAATTTTTAATTAAGCTCTTTTTGGTCTTTTCCCTAATGGATCTCCTATTAATCTAAGTCAGTTATACCCTTAATCTAAGCCATATAAAGACTTTCTAAGCCTAATTCCTTTCATTCTAATTCATTCCCAATTATCTCTTCTCAAATATTTCTCTCTCTAAAAGAAACTCTCTCAACTCTCAAGGAAGAAGAAGAAAGCTTGAATCCTCCATTGAAGATCTTCAGTCTTCTCCAATTTCTTGTGTATTGCTTTGAGGTATGATAGTGTTCACCATTAGGAGTTCTTCTGAAACGACCCCAAAAATGCCCGAAAATGTGCTTCGGAAACACCTATAATTGTAATTTCCATATATCTCAAATTCCGTGCATGATTTCGGAAATTCGACTTCATATTCTTATTTGTGGGGTCAAATTGAGTGGGAAATGGGTCTAACCCAAATTTTAGAGCAACCGTATCAAAATTCGAAAATCGCAAAAATTGCGATTTGGAGGGTCAACTTTAAAGGGGCATATCTCTTAGCACAAAAGGAACTGGAAGGGCTGCAACCTATCAAATTAAAGCTCTTTGAGTTAGCTTTCCAACTCACTTGGTTTCACCTTAGTCCGAGTTAGGATGAGGGAGTTATGACCATTTTCGTAAAACCTGTCTGTGCAGATTTGCAATTTCCAGTGAGCTATTTTTTTAGGCGGGTTGGAGACGTTTTTTTATAAAAAGGGGATATGTCCCATACTTAGTCATTTTTCTTAACTCCAAAAACACTCTCTAAGCCCTCTCCAAAAATTCCACCAAGATCTTCAACCAAATTCAAACATCTCAAGCTCTAATTCCGGATTCAAGACTCAATCTCAAGCTTCGATTCTCCATTCCAATCTTCATCAAGGATTCTCCAAAGTTGAGGTATGTGGGTTTGATTGTGGAAACCTTCCTTTCCACAAGTCCAACCATTTATCCTCTATTTCTACTTCAAGTTTATGGGTCCTTATGATTATTTATGAACTCTTGAATTATGGAATTACTACTACACACCCTATTATGGTCCATTTTGCATATTATCATGAAATGGAATTATTATGTGATGTTTATGGTTTACATGCTTCCATGATCAAATTATGAAGGTTGATATATATATGTATGTTGTTGGTGGGCTGATTTATATGGATTTTGGAATTGGTTGGACTTAGTATTCTTGAAATACATGATTTCATTTACATGAACAATTGCCCACCTTGTGTTTGATAAAATGCCCATTTATAGAATTCTTAGGAAAGGGAAGGTCCAAGGTACGTCCTATGAGTCGGATGGTTATGTAATTACTGAAATGATGATGAAATGGACACATGTATATGATTTTCTCTAATAAGTGTTGTGAGTCGACCAAGCCTAGTACGGGGGGTAGTAGGCCCGTATAACCGTATCGAGGGGTTGGTACCTTGGTTGCCTAGTACGGGGGGTAGTAGGCCCGTATAACCGTATCGAGGGGTTTGTACCTTGGTTGCCTAGTACGGGGGTAGTAGGCCCGTATAACCGTATCGAGGGGTTTGTACCTTGGTCCCTAGCTCGGGGGGTGGTAGGCCCGTGTAACCATATTGAGGGGTTTGTACCTCTTTCGCCTCTCCAAGGGGGTGGTAGGCCTTGGAAATACTATATTGATGGTCACTCGCCACACATGTACTACGTCCCACTAAATATGATTTTTATGTAAGAATCATTATACATATCATTTCATTAATATGCTATCTATTGGGTATGATTACGCATTTTTCCTATGATGTCCATCTAATGTAGCATTGCATTGCATCCCATATACTTAGTACATTCAAATGTACTAACGCATACTCTATGCCTACATGATGTCACCATGTAGGGACCGGAGCACCGCTTGACCATCCTCCTCCGCGTGGCTAGTACGATTTTCTATAGTGGTTATTGGTGAGTCCTCCATTTCGGGGACGTTGCTCATGATCTTTTGCTATGTATAAAACTTTTCCTTTCTAGTTATGTTTTGACTATGAGGGTGAGCCCGGTAGTTTGTCTTGGCCCCCGCTAAGTACTCATGTTTAGAGGTGGTGTTGGACAAGTTGTGTATTATGCTTGAGCTTGACTCATCTATGGTATTTATGTATCATTTCTTTTTTTTGCTCCCTTAGTCCCGATTTCCCCCTTGATTATGCTTATCGTTTATGGTCATTTAATTGCTTCCGCGACCAAGGATGTGTAATGATACGCTATGAGGCTTGTTTGGGGTTCCTTCGGGTTCCCCATTCGCCGGTCACATCTAGGCCCTAGGCTTGGGTCGTGACAAACTTGGTATCAGAGCCCTAGGTTGAATGATCCTCGGAGTCCAACACACCGCGTTGATTAGAGTCCGATTCATGGTTGTGTTGTGCACCACAACTATGAGTAGGAGGCTATGAGACGTTTTAGGAAATGTTTCCCTTCTCCATGTTCTAAGTCGTGCTGTAGAGTTGAATTAAATTCTTCCCTAACGGTTGTTCTTTGCTATGCTAGATCATGTCTAATACAAGAGGAAGACGAGCCCGCGCACCCGAGGAACAACCGACCAATGGGGATCTTCGGGATGCCCTTACTTTATTTGCACAAGCTATGGCTAATCAAGCCAACCACGGGACCCAAGCCCCTCAGGCTCCTACCCCGGCATCTCGGGTGAGAGACTTCGTGCGGATGAATCCCCAGAATTCTATGGGTCTAAGTTAGATGAAGACCCTCAAGAGTTCATTGATGAAGTCCACAAGATATTAGCTATCATGGGCGTGAGGTCAGAAAATAAGGCGGAGTTGGCGGCCTACCAACTAAAAGGAGTGGCCCAAATATGGTACAACCAATGGAAGAGAGAGAAGGGGGCAAACTATGTGGTGCCTTGGGAAGAGTTCAAAACGGCTTTCCTTAATCGATTCTTTCCTCTAGAGCTTAGGGAAGCCAAATTGGTGGAGTTCATGAATTTAAAACAAGGATCTATGAGTGTGAGGGAGTATGCCCTCAAGTTTAACCAACTTTCAAGATATGCTCCACACTTGGTTGCCGACTCACGGTCTAGAATGAATAAATTCGTGATGGGTGTGTCCGACCTAGTGAGTGAAGAATGCCGGTCCGCAATGTTGATTAGTGACATGGACTTGTCCCGCTTGATGGTCTATGCCGAACAAATGGAGGAGGAGAAGTTGAGGAAGAGGAGGGGTCATGAGGCCAAGAGGGCCCGTTTTGAGGGCAAGTTCCAAAGTCGAAGGGGAGGCCGATTTCATCAAGGCCAAGGGTCTTCTCATGCGCCCCATAGGGGGTTTGCCAATGACGTTCCAAGGGCCCAAGGTGTTGGTGGTATGGGTCCTAGTGATGTATGTCCGAAGTGTGGTAAGGGCCATGGTGGCCCGTGTTTGAGAAATACCGGTGCTTGCTACAGTTGTGGGGAAATGGGGCACAAGGCAATGGATTGTCCCCGAAATCGCAACAAGGGTAAGGAGGTCCGTCCACAAGGTGCCAATGCGGTTCCTTTGGGGAGAGGGGGCCGACAAGATGGTGCCCCAAGGCACAATCGATTTTATGCTTTGCATGGGAGGCAAGGGGTCGATGAAGTCCCCGATGTCGTTACCGGTATGTTGAAAATCTTTGACTTTGATGTATATGCACTAATTGATCCGGGTGCCTCTCTTTCTTTTGTCACCCCCTTTGTTGCCAAAAAGTTTCATGTTGAGCCCGACTTGTTGCGTGAGTCATATAAGGTGTCTACTCCTATTGGTGCATATATTGTTGCTAGGAAGGTCTATAGAAATTGTCCTATTTGCATCTTGCATAAAATATTGCCTTGTGATCTTGTTGAGTTGAACATGGTCGATTTTGATGTTGTTCTTGGGATGGATTGGTTGCATGCATACTATGCTTCTATTGATTGTAGAACCCGTAGGGTCAAGTTCCAATTCCCAAGTGAACCCATTCTTGAGTGGGAAAGCCAAAATGTGGTAGTCAAGGGTAGATTCATCTCTTGCATTAAAGCCCGTAAGTTGATCTCTAAGGGGTGTCTCTATCACCTTGTGAGGGTTAGGGATGTGGAGTCCAAAACCCTTCTTATAGAGTCGGTTCCGGTCGTAAATGAATTCCTTGATGTCTTTCCTAATGAGCTTCCCGATGTTCCTCCCGAAAGGGAAATAGATTTTGGCATAGACCTCCTCCCCGATACTCAACCTATTTCTATTCCCCCTTACTGTATGGCCCCGGCGGAGTTAAAGGAGTTGAAAGAACAATTGAGGGACTTGTTGGAGAAGGGTTTTATTAGGCCTAGCCAATCACCATGGGGTGCACCGGTGTTGTTTGTGAAGAAGAAAGATGGGTCCCTTAGGATGTGTATCGATTACCGGCAACTCAATAGGGTCACCGTCAAGAATAAATATCCTCTTCCTAGGATTGATGACTTGTTCGACCAATTGCAAGGGGATAGCCACTTCTCTAAGATTGATCTTCGGTCCGGGTATCATCAAGTGAAGGTGAGGGAGGGTGACATTCCCAAGACAGCCTTTCGGACTAGGTATGGACATTATGAATTTGTGGTCATGTCCTTTGGGTTGACCAATGCACCGGCTACCTTCATGGATCTAATGAATAGGGTCTTTAAACCCTACCTTGATTCCTTTGTTGTGGTCTTCATTGATGATATTTTAATCTATTCGCATAGCGAGGAAGAACATATGGGTCACTTGAGGGTTGTGTTGCAAAGATTAAGAGAGGAGAAGTTGTATGCCAAGTATGGAAAGTGTGAATTTTGGTTGAGGGAGGTTGCCTTTCCCTAGGTCATGTGGTGTCGGGGGATGGTATTAAGGTAGACCCTAAGAAGACCCGCATGTGATAGAAATTGGCCTAGGCCATTTGACCCCGTCGGATATTAGGAGCTTCTTGGCTTAGCGGGTTACGTAACCGAGATTTTGTGAATGGGTTTTTCTTATATTGATTCTCCCATACTAAGTTGACACAAAAGAAAGGCTAAGTTTGAGTGGACCGACGAGTGCGAAAGGAGTTTTCAAACCTTTAAAGATAAACTTGTGTCCGCTCCTATATTGTCACTACCGGATGGGCTTGAGGGATTTGTTGTGTATTGTGATGCTTCTAGAGTTGGCTTGGGTTGTGTCCTAATGCAAAATGGTAAGGTGATAGCCTATGCTTCTAGACAACTCAAGTGCATGAAAAGAACTATCCTACGCATGATCTTGAATTAGCCGCGGTGGTGTTTGCTTTAAAGATTTGGCGTCATAATTTGTATGGGGTACGTGTCGATGTGTTCACCGATCATAAGAGCCTCCAATATGTCTTCACCCAAAAAGATCTCAACTTGAGACAAAGAAGGTGGCTAGAATTTCTTAAAGATTATGATATGAGTGTGGATTATCATCCCGGTAAAGCTAATGTGGTGGCGGATGCTTTGAGTAGGGTGTCTATGGGTAGCCTAGCTCATGTTGATATTGGTGATAGGGAAATGGCTAGGGAGGCACATCGGTTGGCTAGGTTGGTGGTTAGGTTGGAAGAGGTTGGTAATGGTGGTGTGGTCGTTGTTGATGGTGCTAGGTCTTACTTGGTTGATGAGGTGATAGCAAAACAAGATCTTGATTCTTCCTTGTTTGAATTGAAGGCCTTGGTGAAAGAGAGCAAGGTGGAAGTTTTCTCCCAAGGGGGAGATGGTGCCCTTAGGTACCAAGGTAGGTTGTGTGTGCCTTGTGTTGATGGTTTTAGGGAGAAAATTCTTGAGGAGGCTCATAATTCTTCCTACTCCATCCACCCCGGTTCCACCAAAATGTATAGAGATTTGAGGGATGTGTATTGGTGGAGAGGCATGAAGAAGGACATTGCCAAATTCGTCTCTGGTTGTCATAATTGTCAACAAGTCAAGGCCGAACATCAAAGGCCGGGTGGTCTAACCCAAGACATAGAGATTCCTACTTGGAAGTGGGAAGAAATTAATATGGATTTTTTAGTTGGTTTACCCAAGACTAGAAAAGGTTTTGATTCTATTTGGGTGGTGGTTGATAGGATGACAAAATCGGCTCATTTTCTACCGGTAAAGACAACATATGGGGCGGAAGATTATGCAAGGTTATATATTCATGACTTGGTAAGGTTTCATGGGATTCCTCTATCCATCATATCGGACCGTGGTACTCAATTTACTTCACACTTTTGGAAGTCTTTCCAAAGGGGTCTAGGTACGAGAGTCAAGCTTTCTACGGCCTTTCACCCGCAAACGGATGGACAAGCTGAAAGGACTATCCAAACACTTGAGGATATTCTTAGGGCTTGTGTATTGGAGCTTAAGGGTAGTTGGGATGATCAATCTTTCCATTGATTCGAGTTTGCCTATAACAATAGCTATCATCTCTAGCAATCCGGTAAATGTGGGCTCCTTTTGAGGCTCTCTATGGGAGGCGTTGTAGATCACCGGTTGGGTGGTTTGAGGTTTGTGAGGTGGCCTTGTTAGGACCAGACCTAGTTATGGAGGCTCTTGAGAAGGTTAGGATGATTAGAGAAAGGTTGAAGATGGCCCAAAGTCACCAAAAGTCCTATGCCGATGCGAGGAGAAGGGCTCTTGAATTCCGAGTTGGTGATTGGGTTTATTTGAGGGTGACACCCATGAAGGGTGTGGTTCATTTTGGTAAGAAGGGCAAGTTGAGCCCAAGATACGTGGGTCCTTATAAGGTGATGAGGAGAATGGGCAAGGTAGCTTATGAGTTGGAATTGCCTAGCGAGATGGATTTGGTTCATCCGGTATTTCATGTGTCTATGTTGAGGAAGGGTGTGGGTGATCCGAATGCCATTGTGTCTCTTGATGTTGTGGGTGTTGTTGAAGATAATTTGACCTATGAAGAGGTTCCGGTTCAGATTTTAGATAGACAAGTGAAGAGGTTGAGAAAAAAAGATGTGGCTTCCAGTTAAAGTCCTTTGGAAAATAACAAGTTGAAAGGCTACTTGGGAGGCCGAAGCGGACATGCAAAGGCGATATCCTTATCTTTTCCACTCCACTCGAGCCTAAGGTATTGATCTAAGCCCTTTATAAAATCTCAGGTCTTAAGTTCAGACCCCATGTCATTGCATACATTCATGTTTAAGTTGACAAGTTCATTGTGGTTTTACAACTATATTGAGGTTTTGAAATAAGGTGTAAGTGCATTGTTGCATCCTTATGTGGGCTGAAATTGCCATGTTTGTGTCTCTCATGTACATTTCTTTAACATTCGGGGACGAATGTTCCCAAGGGGGAGATATTGAAACGACCCCAAAAATGCCCGAAAATGTGCTTCGGAAACACCTATAATTGTAATTTCCATATATCTCAAAATCCGTGCATGATTTCGGAAATTCAACTTCATATTCTTATTTGTGGGGTCAAATTGAGTGGGGAATGGGTCTAACCCAAATTTTAGAGCAACCGTATCAAAATTCGAAAATCGCAAAAATTGCGATTTGGAGGGTCAAATTTAAAGGGGCATATCTCTTAGCACACAAGGAACTGGAAGGGCTGCAACCTATCAAATTAAAGCTCTTTGAGTTAGCTTTCCAACGCACTTGGTTTCACCTTATTCCGCGTTAGGATGAGGGAGTTATGAACATTTTCGTAAAACCTGTCTGTGCAGAATTTCCAATTCCAGTGAGCTTTTTTTTAGGCGGGTTGGAGACGTTTTTTATAAAAAGGGGATATGTCCCATACTTAGTCATTTTTCTTAACTCCAAAAACACTCTCTAAGCCCTCTCCAAAAATTCCACCAAGATATTCAACCAAATTCAAACATCTCAAGCTCTAATTCCGGATTCAAGACTCAATCTCAAACTTCGATTCTCCATTCCAATCTTCATCAAGGATTCTCCAAAGTTGAGGTATGTGGGTTTGATTGTGGAAACCTTCCTTTCCACAAATCCAACCATTTATCCTCTATTTCTACTTCAAGTTTATGGGTCCTTATGATTATTTATGAACTCTTGAATTATGGAATTACTACTACATACCCTATTATGGTCCATTTTGCATATTATCATGAAATGGAATTATTATGTGATGTTTATGGTTTACATGCTTTCATGATCAAATTATGAAGGTTGATATATATATGTATGTTGTTGGTGGGCTGATTTATATGGATTTTGGAATTGGTTGGACTTAGTATTCTTGAAATACATGATTTCATTTACATGAACAATTTGCCCACCTTGTGTTTGATAAAATGCCCAT
>JAGDQO010001911.1:0-13920 GCA_018342035.1 Solanum appendiculatum | reverse complement strand
AAATAGAGGATAAATGGTTGGACTTGTGGAAAAGGAAGGTTTCCACAATCAAACCCACATACCTCAACTTTGGAGAATCCTTGATGAAGATTGGAATGGAGAATCGAAGCTTGAGATTGAGTCTTGAATCCGGAATTAGAGCTTGAGATGTTTGAATTTGGTTGAAGATCTTGGGAATTTTTGGAGAGGGCTTAGAGAGTGTTTTTGGAGTTAAGAAAAAATGACTAAGTATGGAACATATCCCCTTTTTATAAAAAACGTCTCCAACCCGCATCAAAAAAAAGCTCACGGAAATTAGCAAAATCATGCACAGACAGGTTTCACGAAAATGGTCATTTAACTTCCTCATCCTAACTTCGGAATGAGGTGAAACAAGTCGCGTTGGGAAAGCTAACTCAAGAGCTTGTAATTTAAAAGTTTCAGTCCTTCAGTTCCTGTGTGCATAATCAGAAGATCTCTCGCTCTCTCACATTGACCACCTCCCCCGCCATCGCTTAATTTCTGTGATATTATAAATTTTGATTGACGGTTGACTTAAAATTCGGGTTAGAACCATTTCCCACTCAATTTTGACCACAAATAGAAATATGAAGTCGAATTTCCGCGAAATCATTGCCCGGATTTTGGAGATATATGGAAATTACCAATTATAAGGTCGATTTTACCGAAGCACAATTTTCGGTCATTCTTTGGCGGTCGTTTCAAATATAACTCTGCCGCACGAATGTGTTTTTAAAGAAACGTACATGAGAGAGCACAAACATGGCAATTTCAGCCACATAAGGAGTGAACAATGCACTTACACCTTATTTCAAAACCTCAACATAGTTGTAAAACCACAATGAACTTGTTAACTTAAACATGAATGTATGCAATGACATGGGGGCTGAACTTAAGACCTGAGATTTTATAAAGGGCTTAGATCAAAACCTTAGGCTCGAGTGGAGTGGAAAAGATAAGGATATCGCCTTTGCATGTCCGCTTCGGCCTCCCAAGTAGCACTTTCAACTTGTTGATTTCTCCAAAGGACTTTAATGGAAGCCACATCTTTGTTTCTCAACCTCTGCACTTGTCTATCTAAAATCTGAACCGGAACCTCTTCATAGGTCAAATTATCTTCAACAACACCCATAACATCAAGAGACACAATGGCATTCGGATCACCCACACACTTCCTCAACATAGACACAGAAAATTACCGGATTGAAACCAAATCCATCCTCGCTAGTCCAATTTCCAACTCATATAGCTACCTTGCCAATCTCCTTCATCACCTTATAAGGACCAACGTATTTCTTCGGCGCTCAATTGCCCTTTCTTACCAAAACGAACCACACCCTTCATGGGTGTCACCTTCAAATAACCCCAATCACCAACTCGGAATTCAAGAGCCCTTCTCCTCACATCGGCATAGGACTTTTGGCGACTTTGGGCCACCTTCAACCTTTCTCTAATCATCCTAACCTTCTCAAGAGCCTCCATAACTAGGTCTGGTCCTAACAAGGCCACCTCACCACCCTCAAACCACCCAACCGGTGATCTACAACGCCTCCCATAGAGAGCCTCAAAAGGAGCCATACCGATGCTAGAATGATAGCTATTGTTATAGGCAAACTCAATCAATGGAAGATGATCATCCCAACTACCCTAAGCTCCAATACACAAGCCCTAAGCATATCCTCAAGTGTTTGGATAGTCCTTTCGGCTTGTCCATCCGTTTGCGGGTGAAAGGCCGTAGTAAGCTTAACTCTCGTACCTAGACCCCTTTGAAAAAACTTCCAAAAGTGTGAAGTAAATTGAGTACCACGGTCCGATATGATGGATAGAGGAATCCCATGCAACCTTACCAAGTCATGAATATATAACCTTGCATAATCTTCCGCCCCATATGTTGTCTTTACCGGTAGAAAATGAGCCAATTTTGTCATCCTATCAACCACCACCCAAATAGAATCAAAACCTTTTCTAGTCTTGGGTAAACCAACTACAAAATCCATATTAATTTCTTCCCACTTCCAAGTAGGAATCTCTATGTCTTGGGTTAGACCACCCGGCCTTTGATGTTCGGCCTGGACTTGTTGACAACTATGACAACCGGAGACGAATTTGGCAATGTCTTTCTTCATGCCTCTCCACCAATACACATCCCTCAAATCTCTATACATTTTGGTGGAACCGGGGTGGATGGAGTAGGAAGAATTATGAGCCTCCTCAAGAATTTTCTCCACTCAAACATCAACACAAGGCACACACACCCTACCTTGGTACCTAAGGGCACCATCTCCCCCTTGGGAGAAAACTTCCACCTTGCTCTCTTTCACCAAGGCTTTCAATTCAAACAAGGAAGAATCAAGATCTTGTTTTGCTATCACCTCATCAACCAAGGAAGACCTAGCACCATCAACAACGACCACACCACCATTACCAACCTCTTCCAACCTAACCCCCAACCTAACCAACCGATGTACCTCCCTAGCCATTTCCCTATCACCAGTATCAACATGAGCTAGGCTACCCATAGACACCCTACTCAAAGCATCCGCCACCACATTAGCTTTACCGGGATGATAATGCACACTCATATCATAATCTTTAAGAAATTCTAGCCACCTTCTTTGTCTCAAGTTGAGATCTTTTTGGGTGAAGACATATTGGAGGCTCTTATGATCGGTGAACACATCGACATGTACCCCATACAAATAATGACGCCAAATCTTTAAAGCAAACACCACCGCGGCTAATTCAAGATCATGCGTAGGATAGTTCTTTTCATGCACTTTGAGTTGTCTAGAAGCATAGGCTATCACCTTACCATTTTGCATTAGGACACAACCCAAGCCAACTCTAGAAGCATCACAATACACAACAAATCCCTCAAGCCCATCCGGTAGTGACAATATAGGAGCGGACACAAGTTTATCTTTCAAGGTTTGAAAACTCCTTTCGCACTCGTCGGTCCACTCAAACTTAGCCTTCTTTTGTGTCAACTTAGTCATGGAGAAGCAATAGAAGAAAACCCATTCACAAATCTCCGGTAGTAACCCGCTAAGCCCAAGAAGCTCCTAATATCCGACGGGGTCAATGGCCTAGGCCAATTTCTAATCACATCGGTCTTCTTAGGGTTCTACCTTAATAACCAATCCCCTGAACATACATGACTCTAGGAAGGCAACCTCCCTCAACCAAAATTCACACTTTTCATACTTGGCATACAACTTCTCCTCTCTTAATCTTTGCAACACAACCCTCAAGTGACCCGTATGTTCTTCCTCGCTATGCGAATAGATTAAAATATCATCAATGAAGACCACAACAAAGGAATCAAGGTAGGGTTTTAAAGACCCTATTCATTAGGTCCATGAAGGTAGCCGGTGCATTGGTCAACCCCAAAGGACATGACCACAAATTCATAATGTCCATACCTAGTCCGGAAGGCTGTCTTGGGAATGTCACCCTCCCTCACCTTCACTTGATGATACCCGGACCGAAGATCAATCTTAGAGAAGTGGCTAGCCCCTTGCAATTGGTCGAACAAGTCATCAATCCTAGGAAGAGGATATTTATTCTTGACGGTGACCCTATTGAGTTGCCGGTAATCGATACACATCCTAAGGGACCCATCTTTCTTCTTCACAAACAACACCGGTGCACCCCATGGTGATTGGCTAGGCCTAATAAAACCCTTCTCCAACAAGTCCCTCAATTGTTCTTTCAACTCCTTTAACTCCGCCGGGGCCATACGGTAAGGGGGAATAGAAATGGGTTGAGTATCGGGGAGGAGGTCTATGCCAAAATCTATTTCCCTTTCGGGAGGAACATCGGGAAGGTCATTAGGAAAGACATCAAGGAATTCATTTACGACCGGAACCGACTCTATAAGAAGGGTTTTGGACTCCACATCCCTAACCCTCACAAGGTGATAGAGACACCCCTTAGAGATCAACTTACGGGCTTTAATGCAAGAGATGAATCTACCCTTGACTACCACATTTTGGCTTTCCCACTCAAGAATGGGTTCACTTGGGAATTGGAACTTGACCCTCAAAACGGGCCCTCTTGGCCTCATGACCCCTCCTCTTCCTCAACTTCTCCTCCTCCATTTGTTCGGCATAGACCATCAAGCGGGACAAGTCCATGTCACTAATCAACATTGCGGACCGGCATTCTTCACTCACTAGGTCGGACACACCCATCACGAATTTATTCATTCTAGACCGTGAGTCGGCAACCAAGTGTGGAGCATATCTTGAAAGTTGGTTAAACTTGAGGGCATACTCCCTCACACTCATAGATCCTTGTTTTAAATTCATGAACTCCACCAATTTAGCTTCCCTAAGCTCTAGAGGAAAGAATCGATTAATGAAAGCCGTTTTGAACTCTTCCCAAGGCACCACATAGTTTGCCCCCTTCTCTTTCTCCCATTGGTTGTACCATATTTGGGCCACTCCTTTTAGTTGGTAGGCCGCCAACTCCGCCTTATTTTCTGACCTCACGCCCATGATAGCTAATATCTTGTGGACTTCATCAATGAACTCTTGAGGGTCTTCATCTAACTTAGACCCATAGAATTCTGGGGGATTCATCCGCACGAAGTCTCTCACCCGAGATGCCGGGGTAGGAGCCTGAGGGGCTTGGGTCCCGTGGTTGGCTTGATTAGCCATAGCAAAGAACAACCGTTAGGGAAGAACTTAATTCAACTCTACAGCACGACTTAGAACATGGAGAAGGGAAACATTTCCTAAAACGTCTCATAGCCTCCTACTTCCATAGTTGTGGTGCACAACACAACCATGAATCGGACTCTAATCAACGCGGTGTGTTGGACTCCGAGGATCATTCAACCTAGGGCTCTGATACCAAGTTTGTCACGACCCAAGCCTAGGGCCTAGATGTGACCGGCGAATGGGGAACCCGAAGGAACCCCAAACAAGCCTCATAGCGTATCATTACACATCCTTGGCCGCGGAAGCAATTAAATGACCATAAGCGATAAGCATAGTCAAGGGGAAATCGGGACTAAGGGAGCAAGAAGAAAAAAAAGAAATGATACATAAATACCATAGATGAGTCAAGCTCAAGCATAATACACAACTTGTCCAACACCACCTCTAAACATGAGTACTTAGCGGGGGCCAAGACAAACTACCGGGCTCACCCTCATAGTCAAAACATAACTAGAAAGGAAAAGTTTTATACATAGCAAAAGATCATGAGCAACGTCCCCGAAATGGAGGACTCACCAATAACCACTATAGAAAATCGTACTAGCCACGCGGAGGAGGATGGTCAAGCGGTGCTCCGGTCCCTACATGGTGACATCATGTAGGCATAGAGTATGCGTTAGTACATTTGAATGTACTAAGTATATGGGATGCAATGCAATGCTACATTAGATGGACATCATAGGAAAAATGCGTAATCATACCCAATAGATAGCATATTAATGAAATGATATGTATAATGATGCTTACATAAAAATCATATTTAGTGGGACGTAGTACATGTGTGGCGAGTGACCATCAATATAGTATTTCCAAGGCCTACCACCCCCTTGGAGAGGCGAAAGAGGTACAAACCCCTCAATATGGTTACACGGGCCTACCACCCCCCGAGCTAGGGACCAAGGTACAAACCCCTCGATATGGTTATACGGGCCTACTACCCCCCGTACTAGGCAACCAAGGTACCAACCCCTCGATACGGTTATACGGGCCTACTACCCCCGTACTAGGCAACCAAGGTACCAACCCCTCGATACGGTTATACGGGCCTACTACCCCCGTACTAGGCAACCAAGGTACCAACCCCTCGATACGGTTATACGGGCCTACTACCCCCCGTACTAGGCAACCAAGGTACCAACCCCTCGATACGGTTATACGGGCCTACTACCCCCCGTACTAGGCAACCAAGGTACCAACCCCTCGATACGGTTATACGGGCCTACTACCCCCCGTACTAGGCTTGGTCGACTCACAACACTTATATAGAGGAAATCATATACATGCGTCCATTTCATCATCATTTCAGTAATTACATAACCATCCGACTCATAGGACGTACCTTGGACCTTCCCTTTCCTAAGAATTCTATAAATGGGCATTTTATCAAACACAAGGTGGGCAATTGTTCATGTAAATGAAATCATGTATTTCAAGAATACTAATTCCAACCAATTCCAAAATCCATATAAATCAGCCCACCAACAACATACATATATATATCAACCTTCATAATTTGATCATGGAAGCATGTAAACCATAAACATCACATAATAATTCCATTTCATGATAATATGCAAAATGGACCATAATAGGGTGTGTAGTAGTAATTCCATAATTCAAGAATTCATAAATAATCATAAGGACCCATAAACTTGAAGTAGAAATAGAGGATA
Source organism: Solanum appendiculatum (assembly GCA_018342035.1). Lineage (NCBI taxonomy): Eukaryota > Viridiplantae > Streptophyta > Magnoliopsida > Solanales > Solanaceae > Solanum > Solanum appendiculatum. The sequence goes on along the minus strand of JAGDQO010001911.1, from coordinate 7,523 downwards.
AATGGTTGGACTTGTGGAAAGGAAGGTTTCCACAATCAAACCCACATACCTCAACTTTGGAGAATCCTTGATGAAGATTGGAATGGAGAATCGAAGCTTGAGATTGAGTCTTGAATCCGGAATTAGAGCTTGAGATGTTTGAATTTGGTTGAAGATCTTGGTGGAATTTTTGGAGAGGGCTTAGAGAGTGTTTTTGGAGTTTAGAAAATGACTAAGTATGGGACATATCCCCTTTTTATAAAAAATGACTCCAACCCGCCTCAAAAAAACTGCTCACTGGAAATTGCAAATCTGCACGGACAGGTTTTACGAAAATGGTCATAACTCCCTCATCCTAACTTGGAATGAGGTGAAACCAAGTGCGTTGGAAAGCTAACTCAAAGAGCTTTAATTTGATAGGTTGCAGCCCTTCCAGTTCCTTGTGTGCTAAGAGATATGCCCCTTTAAAGTTGACCCTCCAAATCGCAATTTTTGCGATTTTCGAATTTTGATACGGTTGTTCTAAAATTCGGGTTAGACCCATTTCCCACTCAATTTGACCCCACGAATAAGAATATGAAGTCGAATTTCCGAAATCATGCACGGATTTTGAGATATATGGAAATTACAATTATAGGTGTTTCCGAAGCACATTTTCAGGCATCTTTGGGGTCGTTTCACCTGTCTCCTTCTGTATATATTTTGGCTTGTCTTTTGTTTTTGAGACAGTCTTTTTTCTGTGGTCCACTTTTGGGACTTGTACTCTTGTTAATAGTTCTGTACTTGTGACTTCAAGGTTCTGGGAGGTATCTCTTATTTATATAGTTTTTGGCTCGCTTCCGCTTTCGCTTGTGTGTTCTTTATTTATGTTTCTGCTTAGTTAAGGTTTAGATTCCACTCTTAGTCCCATTACTGCTACGTTCCGGGATAGAGTTTGGCTTGCCTACTGGCGGGTTGGTAGGCGCCATCATGACTCGAGAAATCGGGTTGTGACTTTTGTTGACCATGTTGGTTGAGGAATAGGCATAGAATACACTATTCAGTAATAATATTGCTGGGAATTTACTATATAAGAACAAATAGGAAGTAAGAAAAAAAAAGGCTAAAAATAAAATATGCTTCTGTTTCAATTTGTTTGTTTTACTTTATTTTTTTAGTTTATTTCGAAAAGAGTTCTCTTTTTTTTATATGAAAACTTTCATTTTAAGGTTGAATTTGACATGTTTAAATTCGTTAGATAAAAGGACATTTTAAGATATTCTAGGTATCTCTTATTCAGTAGATAAAAAGGCATTTTAGGATGCTCTATGTATCTTTTTTTATTCAGTAGATAAAAAGACATTTTAGGATAAATGAATTACTTTTCTTTTTTGTCAGTTTAAATAAGAATAACACATTTTTTTATTTAGTATTAATTTAACTTTAAAATATCCATATTACGCTTAATAAAATTATTTCTAGGCACACAAATATCTATGATATTATTTTAGATCAGAAATTTCAAAAGTCTTTCTTTTTTTTCTTAAATTTCATGACAAGTCAAACTAACTCATAGAAATTGAAACGAAGAAAATACGTTTTATTCAGTAGAAAAAAAGGACATTTTATGTATCTTTATTCAATAGACAAAACCTTTAGTGGCAATATTTTGGGAGTTTGAGGCGACTTTTGTCGCTGCTAAAGGTCTATTTTTTTGTACTAAATTTTACTTGGCATTGCTTAGGTGGAAGGATTAGTCCCACGTGGCTAAAAATTTAGGTTGTTAATTCTTGAGGGTATTTGTGGTCTCTTGGAATAACGGCAGAGACATTTTTTAATCCCAAAATCTAACAGAGGGTATAAGTGGTCTATTTCGCATAGTTCAAAGATAATTTTGGCCTTTTTTCATAATTTTATTGATTTAAAATTAGTTCAGGCTAATTTATTTAGCTACAACTAGTTATATCGCACGGGCCCAATATTTATTATTTTATTTGTATTAATTTATGTGACATAGATAAAATAAAGATAGTCAACTGAAGTTGTGTATAATTTTTTAAATATTTTAAATTGTTATTTATTGTGATTTATGATACTCTTAACATAGTTTTTAAATAATATATTTTATTTTATGTCTCTCAGTTTATGTGACACATGTGAAATTTTGAGAGTTAATCAAATATTTCATATATTTTTAAAATATCCTAAGTTATTAAATATTAAAATTTATCCTCCAATATCTTTTCATCAAGAAATTACTTTTTAAATAATGTTGATTAAATAATTTTAATTTTTTTAATCTAAAATAAGTTATATAATTTTAAATTTGTATAATAGTAAATCATCTCAGTAAGTGTAAAATGAATATTTATAAATAGTATTAACATTGTAGATTTTAAGTGGTAATGATTTTAAATAACTTTAAATTTTAAATCTTAAATAACTTATATATATATTTGTAAGGTAATAAATCATTCTAAAATAACATATATATATATTATTTATTTATTTTTAAAAAATAATTTTTATTTATATGATAATAAAGTATCTCTATTTTTTCTTGAATACCTAATATTGATACGAAGCCAAGAGCTTGACGTAACTATATATAAAATGTCAAGGAAAAATTACTTATAAATAAAATAACTTCAAATTTCCAACAATTCCCCTACTACTAAATCCTAAGGAAAAAACTACTTAAAAATAAAATAACTCTGAGGTTCCAAAGATACCCTAACTACTATTGGATGCTTCGATTAGTGTCCGAATTAATGAATCATATACAAGCAAAGAAACCCAATTTTTCTCTATGTTTCAAAGCGTAATAGCAAAATAGTACCACGTGTCCATGTAACTTTTATATAACAATTAATTTTCTATGCAATAGAGCTGCTTATGTAGCAGCTAATTTAATAAATGAAAAGGGATAAGGTTAATTATCTATGCAATAGAGCTGCTTATGTAGCAGCCAATGTAATAAATGAAAAGGGATAAGGTCTTCTGGTCGACAAGCAGCACGACCCAAAGCTCCTCTGTTAGTCTCTTATTATATACTAGATAAAAAAGCCTGACCTTCTTTTATTTGTTTTAATTTATGTGACACAAATAAAATTAGGAGAATTACTAAATTATTTAACATTTTTTGTTGTTAATTATTTTTATAATATTTTTAACGTACTTCTCAAATAATATTTGTGGCACACGTGATATTTTCTTTATTATTGTAATTTATAATACTTTTAACATATTTTGCAAGCAATATATGTTACTTATTCTATCATAACTTATGTGCCACATGTGAAATTTTGAAGTCAACCAAATTTTTAGTATGTTTTTTTAAGTATTTTAAGTTGTTAATTATTGTGACTTATAGTTCTCTTAATTAAAGTAATTTTTAAATAATATATGTTATTTCCTCTATCCAAATTTATGTGGCACATGTGAAATTTTGAGAGTTAATCAAATTTTTAATATGTTTTTAAATATTTTAAGTTGTGATTTATAGCACTTTTAACGTAATTTTCAAATAATATATATTACTCATTGTGTCCCAACTTACGTGGCACATGTGTAATTTTGTACTCAGCCAAATTTTTAGTATGTTTTTTAAAATATTTTAAATTGCTAATTATTGTGACTTATAGTACTCTTAATTAAGTAATTTTTAAATAATATATGTTATTTCCCTTGTCTCAATTTATGTGGCACATGAGAAATTTTGAGAATTAATCAAATTTTTAATATATTTTTTAAAAATATTTTAAGTTGTGATTTATAATATTGTTAACATAATTTTCAAATAATATATGTTACTCCCATTATCCCAATTCAATATGTTTTTGAAATATTTCAAGTTGTTAATTATTGTGATTTATAGTATTCTTAATGTAATTTTCAAATAATATATGTTATTCCCTCTGATCCCAATTATGTAGTACAGGTGAAATTTTGAGAATTAACTAAATTTTTAATATTTTAAGTTGATTTTTAGCACTATTTTTGTAAATACATAACATATAAAAAGGAAAATAAGACAAATAAATTAAAGTTCAAAATCCCACTTTAGTTAGTGCTCTCCGTCCTTCTGAATTGGAAGAATTCATCGTATGTATTTCCCATCTTGGGTTTTCACCTTACCGAAACTCCCAAGACAAAATTTTCAATATCTTTTGAAATTCTCCTTCTGGGTTATCATTCTTTTTTTTTGATTTTCCAACTTGGTTCACATTCCTTGCCATATTTCCATCTGGGTTCTCTGCTTTTTGTTTTCTTTTCAAAATTTTCATTTGGGTTGTCATTCCTTTACGATTTTTTCAACTTACTTCTCTAAATTTACTATTTTCGATTTGCAATTAAACAGGTGTCTCCTTTGACTTATCTGACAAAGAGCTATTTTGCGTGGAGGAGCAGGATGTGTTCGATCTTGTGTAAATGTTAATGAAGGAGTTTCCTTGCCTTACTCCAGGCTGTAAGCTCTATCTCATGGAGTTACTTAGGTCCAATCTCAGTGTTCTGCTCCCTACTGTGGATTCTCTCTGGAGGGTGTCTTAGCAGAAGGATGGAAATGCTGATGAAGAGAAGAATGACAGTGAGGAGGATGAGCGTTCGCTTGCTGATCGAGTTGCATCATAACGAGATGCTTTCCAAATATACACTTTCTTCCTCATTCACATTTTGCTCATTGAGGAGTCTAAATCTATTTCTAAAAACATTAAAAAAGTAAACTCCTTTCTTTATATGATAGTGTGTGTGTGTGAGTGAGAGAGAGAGAGAGAGATGCTTGTAGTATATTCCCAAGTAGTGCAATTTTATGAATTGCTTATATTGAATTTACTGTTTATAGTCAATGCAACTGCATAATTGAATGTGTCTTCTTACTGGTAATGGAATATCGTAATCCTGCATGTATAGTTGATACTAAAAAAGATCAAAGGTTGTTACTCCCTCAGTTTCAATTTGTTTATCTTCGTTTGACTGGACACAAAGTTTAAGAAAGTAAAGAGTTTTTGTAGTCATAAAACTAAAACTGTATATTGTACCGAAATGTTCTTTGATTTTGTGGTCTCAAACATGCCATGCGGAATAATGAAATTAAGGAGTTGTCAAATTAGGAAAGAGGCATTCTATCTTAAAAGGCCTAAAAAGGAAGGTAAGAAAAACAAATTGAAACATAGGGAGTACTAAAAATTATCTCAGGCCGGGTTTCAAGGGATTCTAGAGAATTTGAGTTTAGTTGATTTTGTGATGTCCTTGTGTGTTCTTTTTTCCTTTATAGCTCTTCTTGAAAATATATGTTCCTTTTTGTATCATACTGAAATTTCGAGGGCAATTGAGAGTATGTTTGATTTGCTTTAGGTGGTCATCAGTAGTCGAAAGAAGCAACTTGTTAGTGTGTGGAATTGGGAGTCACAAAGGGCTAGGATACATAACTCAGTTGCAAATTCATTAGAGATCAACCTCTCGGTCCTCCTTGGATCATCAGACCTTGATGAAAATTACTTGTCCTTCATTGTGAAGTAAGGTTTTTTAATTTTTGTTGAGCTGATTATCTTTTAGTGGATCAGAATACTAACTCAATCTGATGATGTGGTTTGCTGTAGAAATGCTTTTTCGGTGTTTAAGAATGCGGTTATCTTAAAAGATTCAGAGACAAAAGACACCTTGACTCGCATAAATAGTTAGTGCTCTTCATCCTTTTGAATTGGAAGAATTCATCATATGTATTTCCCATCTTGGGTTTTCACCTTATCGAAACTGATAAGAAAAAAAGCGCAATTGAAAGAAAATGCAGAATTAAACAACACAAAAGTAAGATAGATGAGAAATAAGATATGATAAGAGAAGAAATAAAGGCTAATTGAATAATCAATCAACCAAGGAAGAAGAGAAACTTGAATTCGAAAAGAAACAACTCAAATTGAAGCACAAATGAGCAATCTCAAGTGAAATCAAGGTTAAGAAGTCCTAAATCAACAATGGGAATCCACCCTTCACTAATCTAGATTTATCTACAATAAACTACACTAAACTAAAGGGATTCCACCCTTAAACTACACTCTTGAAAGAGTTTCTTCATTCAACATTTAAAATCTTTACAATCTAAGTCTTCTAAAATGAAAAAGACTACTATTTATACTAATAAAATAAAGAAGACACTTTCTTTATAATTTTACCCTTAATGAGATAAGGGCTTTGTTTGTTGCCTTCTTTTGTGAATTCTTGAATTTATGAGATGACCATTTACACAAATGGCCTCTTTCTTCTTTCTCTTTACTTTGATGGACCTTCCACACATTGTATGTCTTTACTATGTGTCCATCAAGCTCCTCTAAAGCTTTCATGTGATCCATGCTTTCCGTGTCGTTATCATCCTCTCCTTCTTGAAAAGGATTCATCCTCAAATCCAAACCTTGGTCTTGCAACCATGAAAAGGACAAACAACAAACATATCCTCATAGCCATGATGGTTAGTACAATGGTTAGCATAAAAGCATTACACCAAGGAGACTCAATCTCAATGAACAACCAACTATCCTCTATTATCATTACTATTAAGCCCATAGATGGAGCACAATGAAATTGGTTATTCCTCACATCAAAAAGATAATACCACCCAAAAGATGGCACTACTACAAGCTCCAATACACCCAAACATTCATCGGGGTCAAAATTATAATAGGTCCATATAATCGGGTCATAAAAACATGGATAGACCTCAATGAAACCCCGACCCAAATACAATGCACATCTAAGAAAAGTATGAGACTCATCATATGTAAAGAGATAGTAGAGAAAGGTGTCATGCACATCGGGGTCATCTAAGGTGTTCCTATATGTAAGATCACAATTAGGTTCACGGATCCTACCACTCATTACATCACAAGATGGAACACACAAAGATAACATGAAAAATTCAAGATAAACTTCACCTTCTCTTGACAAATAACTTCTACCCCCATAAGATGCACAATCAACGAGATTATACGCAAAGAGATAGTAAAGAAAGGGGGTTAGAAAACTACCCTTCACCATACACAACATGGGCCCTTCAAGTGGATTGTAAACCCTCAAGAAGAAATTTCCATTATAGGGAAAGGTGCCAACAAAATCCTCCAAATTGTGCTTGTCATCTTGACCAAGCATCACTAAACAAGTGCCATAATTCAACTCATTACCGGGGTCAAATGGAAAGGAAATCCATGAACAAGGATCAAGCACACCCGTTTTTGCCCAGTTGGCACCCTTATCTTCCAATATCATACTCCACTCAAAGGCATGAGCATCGTTATATGCAAACAAGTAATAGAGAAAGGTGCTACATAAATGAACTCCATCCAAGGTGTGCCCAAATATAGAGTAACATTTTGATCCACAAGCATTAAGGTCTTGATCAAGAATGGGATCACACAAGAATGAAGGGATCTTTGGAGAACATACACCCTCTTCCTTTTGACAACTAACCCCTCCAATAGACGTACTATCATCTTCCAAAAAAGAGAGTTACATCTTTGGAAAGTGTGTCATTATACCATAGTGGTTTCTCAATCACTTGGTAGCCTTCAAGA